>JAOXNN020000042.1:3357419-3370560 GCA_028571205.2 Hydropsyche betteni | reverse complement strand
CCAAACCCCCCCCCAACCCAAAACCCCCCCCCAAAAAAAAAAAATTAAACCCAACCCCCGGGGTAAAACCACCCCCCCCCCCCCCCCGCAATTCAAAACGGCCGACTTCAAAGGCGTCACCGAACCATTACGAAACGTCCGCACGGACACGAGCATCATCAGATTATGGTTTTATCATTTTTGTGGCTTTATTTTTTTATCATTATCATTTTTACATAAGGTCGGCGCGATTTCGGATCCTCGGCTCATCGTACGACGGGGAACGAGCTACTTGACGAGTCACGTTGCATTCGCACGTGCGCACGCGCCATGTTCCCCCACCACTGCTGCCAACACGTTGTGTGGCCGGTGCTATTGTTGCACGGTGGGTTGTCGCGGATGTGCTACACTAGTTTTTTTTATTATCGTGTTTATTGTTTTATTTGTGTTTGTTTCGAAATATATATTTTTTGGTGTGTTGATATCGAATTGTGATTGTTGTAAGTAAAATGATGAATTTATGTCATATTTTATCGATGTTGAATGTTTGATATTTATAAGGAGATTGTTTACACGCATTGTTGGTCGAAGGTTTCTGTGATATTTTTTTCATTTTCTTCTGTTTTGATTTAAAATTAATTATATGTAAATATCAATAGTTAATGAATGAGAATCGTTGCGTTCGGTAAGTTGAAATATTGATATTGTTTTTTTGTATTATAATTTTTTGTTTACATTTTTGTATCTTAAATGAGGTAAGAATGTTTGCCATCTAATATAAACTGAATTTAATATGTTTATATTTGATATTTTACTATTTTGTTGATAGTGAGAATAAAATTTTTTATCAATTAAATTGAAATTTTTTCCAATAATCAATAGAAATTTAAAAGTACAATAAGAACCATTTACGTAACAAGCGAGATTTAAAACAACATTAAAAAAAATACAACTTCCAATTACTATTAATTTTTTTCAGTATCATTTGACTCTCAACTAATTTTTTGTTAAATACACAAACCTCTACTCAATCTAAATTTATCTGGAATCCATTATTTATCATTTCATTGATACACATCCTCTTGAAAAAATGCACAAAAAAATTAAACCACTAAACTAAATTTGAATGTGATTGAATCGCATGAATTTCAAACCGACGCGACACTTCACAAACACATTCCCGGAAACGACCAGTGTACACCGTCTTAACAATCTAGAAAGATCGTACAATTAATTGTACAATGCCCGCCGCTCGGAGGCTTATCGCGACATGCAGCCTTATTACGCTCAAGACGGTCGGAGCGAGCGGTTCACGCTGTGAACGTTCCCTTTCGATTTCAAATACAATTTTGGCGCCTTTACTTTCAAAGACTGCAGTGAGCGCCTTCGCCGTCATTGACCTTAGAATTCGATTGGTTTTTCCGTTTTGGAAACGCAACTGGTCGTTGCGCGTGTGAAAATTTTCATATGGTAATTGATTGATGGTTCGGATGCAACAGTTTGTACATTTATGCATTTGGAATTTTTTTTGGATATGATGTGCTTTTTTTAAATGACCGTGTTTTTCGAAATGTGTTTTTTTATGTGCATTTTATATGCAGTTTTAAATCCGAAAGTTTTGTTTTTAATGTGAATTTTAATGATTTTGAAGTTGGATTTTTTTTCAATTTTGAAATATATTTCGTATTCATATTATAATATGAATCATTTGATTAAGTGATCGACTTCAATTAGCAAATTCAATCGAGCACGTTTCTGTGCATTATTATGGAAAATCAATAAACGTTGAAATGTATGAATCATGTCATCTATGCATTTGAAATGCACATTGAATTGGAATTCAATATTTAAGTTTTATCGCAAGCAATAATCGTGGAAAACTTTATAGTAAATCATAACATCGAGTATTAGTTGCACAAAAGAAAAATATCGTATCAAGTTGTTAAGTTAAACTAAAAAATTCAAAAGGTCTTGCATTACATAAACAACGAATATATTACAGAATTTTTCCCGTTTATATAAATATATTTGAAATTTAAAACATTGTGTTAATATCTTATGACGCATTCCCTCAAACGAAACTCACTTTGAATATTCGATACATTTTTGCAAATAGAAAATGATCCAGTTTTTATGATTCGTCGCATTGGCAATTTCGTCAAAACGTCACAACTTATAACGTCATGTCCAATTTATATTTTATTATAAACTATTAAGTGGAATCATGTAACATAATTTCCATTGCGTTCACAGATGACCTTGCTCGTTCAGCAAGTGTGCAAATCCGGAAAACAAAACACATCACTTTTGCGACAAAAAATCCTCGTTCAAGCCTAAGTAAGACCTCAAAACCATCATCATACCTTCGAATTCTTCAGCTGAAAAAAAGCAAGGAGCCATCGGTTGGGAGGTCGGTCACATTTGGTGGAAGAGGTCTCGAGGAAAACTGCAAATAATGTGTCGTTTCCTGTCTTCTAAACGTTATCCTTACAGGTATTTATTTGAATCGTATTACTTTTGATGTTTGGAGATGATTTTTTTTTGTTTTTTTTTTTTTATGATTGCACATGTTTTGTATTAGTTTCTTACTGAAGCGACCTTCGTTGGTTGCGTTCTTAATTGCAATGATGGGAATTATTCAGATTAGACTAAACATTTCCTCATAGAGTCTCAGATAAAAACAGTTGAAGATGAATGATGTTTTTGAAATTAATCGTTATTTGAGAAAATGTTGTGAATTTTATTTGAATAGTAATTATAGTCGATGCTGTTTCGAAGTAAATTGAGGTCAATATGCACATTAATTGATTATCGATTTGTATAAAAAGTCGTTGAAATATTGATACATTATTAAAAAATAACATTTAAAATGGAAAGTAAATGTAGTGTAATCAAAATAAATTGTTTAGTTCAGAAAAAAATATCCATACGGAGTTGTGTTAATATTTATAAGATGGAGATTTATATATTGAATTTTCTTTATTTTCGAATTGGGTTTTCTAAGCAAATAGTTAATATTTTAGTTTTTCTCATAAAATCAACATTCTAAGAAAAATGTAATTATAATAGTTCATAAAGCTCACATTAAAATATTTTACTTTGGAATTTCATGAATGTTATAATACGCAATATGCAGAACGGTTTTCTTCTAAAAGTTTGAAGAAAATTTTTCTTAGGAGGAAAACTCGTTTCTTGTAAACCTGCGTGTGTACTTCAAAGCTTCTAAACATTTTACCGCATTTCGTTTTTTTTTTTTAATATTAACAATAAATTCCCAACTAAAAAACAAAAACATTTAGTAAAATTCCGTTTTAAAAAAACTCATTAGGACACATAAATTATCACGCCGAACATAATCGCATATTTAAAACAGTATTTTTGAACCTTATCGAATTGCTCCATAATATTAATTTTATTCGCGAATTATCAATTTTTATATGCGATAAAAAAAATTGAAATCGTTTAAGCGTCCACGGATTCATAACGTGAGTCTTACGTAACCAAACACCGGACGTACAGAAACATTTTTCTCTCCTTTTCAAAAAATTACCCTATTGTTCATTTCAAACGTGTTGAAGTAACTTTGATACTTCTTAAATCTCGGTTACACTCCAAATTATATAATTGCAATAAGCGAGACGAATAAAAAAAATCCGACCGATATAACGTGCGATCACGTTTTTCATACATAAAATTTGATTGGGTTTCTTTTCAATCTTTCCTACATAATTGGTTCATAATCAATTAATTTTTCGACAATTATTATTTTAAATATTAACTTATAATAATTAATTAATTATTATAATACATGTCTCACACATTGCATACAAAATATTTAAATCGCAGTTGCGAAATGTGCCGAAACTTTTAACATATCACACTTTGACACTAAGTCTAAACAAGTGATGTAAATTTATAAATTTCACGTCTTCGCAATCGATTACAAGGTATAATTGAGGGCTTAATGTAATGTTTTGTTGAATTTTCAACGGGTCACACATACTACTACTTATTTGAATTTCCAAACGGGTCATTTCACTGGGAATGTTTTCTAACATTACACATCTCGATTATCGTGGACTATTTTGATGTGATAGTGTTTTGTTGTTTGCGAAATTTCATGGATTTGGAATGTTTGTGCCGTTTTTCATGGTAAACATATGTGCGAGTTCCACTAAATAAATAGACGCAGGTTCAACTGTTTTGAAAACACTGTACTGTTAAAGTGCTGTTTGTACTTGATTTTTGTAGTGAATTTTATTTTGATATAATAAACTGTTATTTTATGTCACCTTGTCGATATTCATAGATGTTTCAATTTTATCGATATTTTTGAATAAAAATGAGTGATATATTGTGTGAAAAATATTTTATTATTTTACAACATGTTATCGAATTAATTGGGAAACGAAAGTTATTTCAACTCTAAACTATGGTTCAACTAGTTTTCTTGTTAACTTCATTAATATATGTATTTATAAATTCAACTTACATAATGAAATTCATAAACTTTATTATTCCTTTTTCATCTAGTAATTAAATTTCATTTATCGAAATATTTTTTAAAAATTCTTAAGAAATACACGTGACTCTTACGTCATGTGATAATTTTAAAATATATATTATTTTCATTATATAACATACCTTTTAATGATAATATTACATCAGGATAATCTAATTAGCTTTGCTGCATACAGTTTATTATCTCGTTAAATATTTAGTAACAAAACATTCATTTTTTTATACAAATTTTTGATATAATTTTAATTATTGAGTTTATACTCAATAATTACTATTACTATTTCGATATTTTTTAACTAATCCCTTCACAGATCGATGTTTTCCTGGTTAAAAAAATCAACCAGGAAAACATCGTGTCACAATTTATATTCAAACATCACCCAATCCCAATTTATTCACGTATACGAATCTATTCGACCGGACGGTTTCACCAATTTTCCTTCTCTCTTCGAACAAAACCAACAAAAAAATCCCATTCGTCATCATCTCATATCAAACATCAAATCGCACAAATCGAAAAAACGTGAACGACCAATTCAAATCGAACACGCACACGACTCGCGCTTTTTCACGCCCAAAAGCGAAATTTTCCGACCACCAACCGCAAATTCCGCCCCAATTTTATATCCTCACCATCAAACGAGTGGATTCCACACACTAAAGAGCATTGCAATCAGTTTCGTAATTATTGTTGATCGCTTACAAATAGCGTCAGCAATCCAACGTTTCCACAGACGAGTCACGTGTACTCGACACGGGGTATTGCTAGTTACGTTCACTAACGGCAAATAACGTTTTTTTTCTTGTAATTGATTAATTTTCGTTTGGTGATTGGATAATTTCTATAGAAAATCGGTCCCGTGTTGCCTGTTGATGAAATAAAGGGTGTTTTTGAGGACGATTTTTAGGGTTTCGATGTGTTAATGGATATCACGTTTCATATACATAATTGTCGGTTTCAAAATTTACTTTTTTAATGATTCAGTTATTGTTTTAAAAATAATTTTATGAATTGACTAAATAATTTTATAGGATACGCAGTTTAATTATCAGTGCTAAAATAGATAAAACTAATCTTTTCAATATCGATAACATTAACATTTTAGTATACGAAGTTTATATCGATGGATTTTTTTTATCAATTAGTCATCGCGTATGTTATTTATCATACGCACGTGTTTTATAGTAATATAGTTAGTATGAGTTTATTTAACAATACTCGATATTGGAAAACTCAAATTTTCCCGATGGAAATCTGTATGAATAACGATTAATTATAGTACAAAGTTACTATTTATGGGTCATCCCATTATATAACTAACGATTATAAATCTGCCTTGGATAATATAATTCATACAAATATCACACTTTCGTACGTATTCTACATTTATCTAGGGTGTTTAAACATAGAGTAATTTTTAAAGAAAAGACCATATAAGCTAAATTTACAACTCAATTTGATTCGAGAAATCTTTCAAATTTTTTATAACTGCTGTAAAAAATATTCAAGATCTATATTTGTAACTGATTTTATTTTTAAAATCTTAATTCGCAAACAATATTTTCTTTTATTAGAACCAATTGTTCACATAAGGTGGAAAAATATTATTAGATTCCATGTAGTCTGTCGCGTTTTTCCAGAAATAAACCTTTCTTTGGCGGTTTTTCACGTTCCAGCATATTTTTGTACGTCTATAATGAAGTTTTTCACGTTTTTCTCGCAAAAAACTTTTGTTTTAATTATTTCCAGTGCCAAACATAGACCTGGTTACAAACCATTATATCCCCGAAAGGCCGAAAACTGCCAACTGTGTGTTTCGCAAGAGCATCACGTGTTTCCTGTCCCTAGTAAAAATCACGTTGAAACGAAAACGACTAATTTTAGAATCGCACAAATGAATAAAAGAGATTTAAACGCGTATTTCGGCTGGTTTCGATGCTAATTTTGGATGCATTAAATACACTGTATTTTTAGCGCGCAGTCTACGCCTATATGTATGATTTGGGACTAATTTAGCTCAATTATGCTTCTAATTATTTGTTCAAAGTTTTTTTTGGAAGTTTTTCATTAAAATTTTCAGTTTACGAAACATTGAATTGAGTAATTTTGGTCATTTTTCCTATAGTTGGTTGGTTGGTTGGTTATAATATTCTTTTGAATGCAACCATTATCAATTACACAAACAATATTTTCTTACTTGATTTTTTCGTTTAAAATATTACGCATCCATTCACTTATGATGTTCAAAAGTATCGTTTATTTGTAAATTCAGAAATATTTTATCGAATTTAATGGAAGATCAATATGACTTTAAATTATTATCCACTCTATGGACGGCTATGGTTTTCGTTTTATTTTAATTAAATTATGAAGAATTAATTTGAACGAGCTTTAAAGAAAAAGGACTTCAATTTAAGAAACCATACTAATTAATTACTAGAATTGTAACATGATCTCTTTTCCTATTGGTACCCTTAACAAGGGTGACCCCTATAGGGGGTGACAACCCTAAAGTAGCAGAGGTTGGACCGCTCATCTAGGGATTGTGATTTGAGAATTCTCGTCTCAAGAATTCTCGAGAAATCTCATTTCGGGAACTATAGTGATTGAAAATGTGAGAAAAATATTTCTCAAGAATTCTCGAGAAAAGTTTGGTTATCCTGTTTCGGTACGATGAAATATGTCCGCCAAAGCGAGAGAGAATTATAGAGAGTAGGAAAATAGTTATCAAATGTTTATAACGAATTATCAATGGGCTAAATCATATTATAAAATAAATCAAATAAATATGTGTAAAAAATGATGTAAAATATTCGGGAAAAATTCAATTCAATTTATGTATTGAAATGTATTTTCTGGATAAATTCAACAATTTTTTCTTTATTTTTCATTTGGTATTTCAATTAAATTTTGACGTTCTTCATTAATAAATATTAATGCAACAGATAACTGCATTTAATTATAATAGAACTACGAGTATTAACCAACACTTTTAATTCTCAACGTAAACATATTCGTGAATACATTTGAAAATAATACAATCCAGCATCAAATTCGAAAATTGAGACTTTAGAAATATAACAATATTGTTTATAATATTATTATCATATTATAAAAAGATCGAATTTAATAACATGAAGACCATGTGCCTCGACGATGACCGACATTTGCGGTATTTTGTTGACAGTCTCGTGTTCGTCCCCGTGACTCGAACAAAAATCTTTATCTGTTTGTTAAATTGCGTGTACTTGCAACTTCTGAACATCTTTGCAAAAACTTATGGGTTGATCGATTTTGTCTGATGGTATAAAAAAGTTTCAAGGATTGTGTTATTGTTGCTTTTTGAAAAAAAAAAGAAGATATTTGGAATTATATTAGTCTGAAAATGTGGATATTTAATTATAAAATAAATAAATAAATTATGTCGAAATAGTTAAAGTATAAATTGGAATCAATATTTTAACATATTCAGATATTTGATATAGACGCAATAATGAGTTTGTTTTATATAATAACAGGTAAATACTTACGCGCGTCGTATAAATGTTGACTTCATGTTACTCCTCATATTTTTTTCTTTTTAATTATTATTTACTTCACTCATCATAAATATAAATACTTGAATCTTTAAATTTCAGATTTAATTTATTTTATCACCGTATAATAGAATTTAATCAAAAAAAATCTCTAACATCGTCTAATATTGTAATTTATTATGTATGCAATCGACGAACTATTTAGCAATTATTTTCTAAATCTTTCACCGTAACAAACGATCGATCGCAATTACCTAATCTTTAAGCAAGCTTTCGTCTATAAATTTAAAAGGTTTCTCACACAGCACATTGGAAGCTCTTTTACCTACGTAGAGAAAACTTATACAATTTCACAATATAGTGAAAGCAAAAGAGGGACAGCTCACGAGGCAATGCACCGTGCCACCCCCACAAACCTACCAGACACGTCATAAAATCCGATTTGTTCAAAAACATGTGTCAATAGTTCGTGTTGAATAACGCTTCAGTGGATTTGTTTGATTTAATGGCGTTTTTGAGGAAATTTAGTCTTTGCTAAATACATTCGAAGTTTTCCGTTTAATATTCATAATTTTAAGAATGGTTTATGTCATGATTGTCAATTTTTTTATAGACTTTTGAAGAATAATGAAGCATATTTTTATTTAAATATTTTTTTTAGGTAAACATGGAGTGGATATTAGTTAACCCACAAATCCACAGCACGTTCGGGTCTCTGGGATATATCGAAGGGGACACATATCACATTAACGATGATTGCCTGTGTAAGTTTATGTAGAGATTTGAAAATTTTTTAACTTAAAAAAAGTCGATTTGATAGACAATATAAAAAAACATATATTCTCATTATAAAGAAAATGAAAAATTATTTCAGGAAAATCGGCAAGAAAAATCTCATTTTACTTTTTTGTGTTTTATAGCTACCCTCGAAGAAATATATAAAAAATTAGGAAACGAAGACAAAAATCTCAGAACTTTCCGACGAGCCGTTGGGTTCGGCCAGAACATCAAAAAAGACCTAGTTCCAATTCTTATTCATGTCAAGGATGATCCAAAAATACTTGATTTGACTATAAAAATACTCGTCAATTTAACCATTCCCATCGAATGCCTTCTTTCCATGGATGAATTATCGAAAAATAACGTGGGACGACATACGATTTTCGAGCTGAACAATTTATTAATATCCAGCAAGGAGGCTTTCGTTGACAATAGAGTTACTAAATCTTTATTAGATTATACAAAGAGAATTTTCGAAAATGACAGAAAACTCTCCCCAACAAGTATTGATAACATCAATAATTGTCTGTTGCTCATTCGCAACATTTTACATATACCTGAAATGAAAATTTCTTTAGAACAACCCAATGTCAATATTTCATCTCAAAATCAACTTCTTTGGCATTTATTTACTCACGGAATTGATAAAACTTTATTGATATTGATATCTTCTCCTTATGGGGTATTTATTTATTTTTTCTCACAAATTCAAATACAACTATTTATTTCTAATTCCTTCGATATAATATTTAAGACTTTCTGGTGTGTAGCAATCGTTCAACTGATTGCTTTAATTTATAAAGATCAACACGTGGCAACATTACAGAATCTTCTGGACTTATGGTTCGAATCATCTTTGTCAGATAGTTCCGAAGATAACGAAAGTAATACATCTCCACCTGAACAAGGTAAATTAAAATATTTACTTAACTTTTTGTATAAAATCAATGTGGTAAAATAATTATTGTATACTTAACAGGTAGTGACGATTCATCTCCAATGATAACATCGAACCCCACTTCTGATTATTCAGATAACGGAAAAAGTGGAAAAAGCAAAGAAAACCAAAACAGAGTATCGAAAATGGAAGTCTGTAGTTATTCATCGTCGGAGTTTTCCAAAACACACACATCATCGAAACAAAATTCTACACCAGCGGGAAATAAATATTCTTCACAGACCACACAAGCATCGTCAAACAAAACCCACTCTCAAAGGACACACGAGAGTGAAAAACAAGACACGGCTGATAAAAAGGCAAGCAAAAATATTGTTTTTCAAATTTGTAGCTCACACGAATCATTAGTTTCAATTTTACGAAATGATATAATATACATATAATATAGCCATAGGTATAAACATGAAGCCTTATTACTTTTTAATTTATAGCATAAGTGTAATCTAAGTGTTAAGTGCTCATACTAATAAAAAACTTAGTGCTTTCACTTTAAAATAAATTGTTAATATGCTACGAAATATGTATCTTAAAATCATAATTTGACGATGAGTTAGGTTTTTTATGGTAGCAAATTATTATATTGTTTTTACATGTTTTTTTTTTCGTGCTCTTATCTATAAACACAAACTTTCGCATTTCCTTTCTACTTGATCATGTAATCCTTATGTCCTGTCCTTTTTAATCCATCCAAGCATCGTGGTTCTTGTGGATCAGGATCCAGAGCTAATTGCCAGCAATTCTGCCATCATCAATAACAGACTAAAAAACAAGAGAAGTCCTACTACACCTCTATCAAATCTGGTAATAATATTATTATCTTTTCATTTTAATTAGGCTTTCAGGTGCTGTATATTTTTAACATTTCACTAGTTAATTCTATTATTAGCTTAACTTTTCAGGTATTCATTTCACTTAAAGACTTATATAAAAAAATATTTATTGTTTCATATATCTCAAAGTTTAAATATTATTTCGATACTCATTTAGATGTTTTTTTTTTAATTTCTTTAGATGTGTAGTGGTCCAAGTCCCAGTTCGAAGAAAGAATGCATGTCAACCAATTCCGAATTATCTGACTGTGGTTATGTGACCCAATTAGAAAATAGAGGATCTATATCAACATCTAGCAATGAAGATGAGGATCCAAAAAGAAAACCTATGCATCAAAAAACCCACATACAGAAACATAAACATTGCGTTAAATTAAGGCAGATTGTAACTGCTCAAGATAAAAAAGAAAAACGTCGGAAAAGATTGATCAAAAGAGGAAAAACTAGCATGTAAGAAATAATTTACAAGATTGTAAATATTTTCTAAAAATAAAAATTTAACACATTTAATTTTTAGAATAAATATGAAAGGACTAATGCATCATATGCCGACAGATGATGATATAACAATCGTATTAAAAGAGTTTACGGTTGATTTTTTACTGAAAGGATTTGGATATTTGATAAAGTCATTACATACACAGCTGGTTTATAATCTTCATTTGCAAATAGACACTTCTCATTTTTTTTGGCTTTTGACTTATTTCCTCAAATTTGCTGCACAACTTGAATTGGATCTCGAATTTATAAACGAAGTATTCACTTTTGAAATCATTTCATATTTGACTTACGAAGGGGTAAATTTATGCGAACAGATACAACTTGCCGATAAAATAAACAAAAATGACTTACAGTCATGTTTGAGGAGATTACATCTTGTTCGTATTATATTTATTTTTTATCTTTTCGCTTAGAGGCTTACGATCAAAATATTTATTTTGTTGAATTTTTCAGGTTGTCACAGCTATTCGAGAATTCATCCAAACAATAGAGATATATAAAAAAATATCTCACCTCACCGATGAAGATCGTGCACAATTGGCCGAATTGCAAATTCGCATTTGTTCAGCGGAAGATCTAAGATGCCTTTTTGTTTTGTTACTTAGACACTATCAACCTGATATTCACAGCAAACAATTTTTGCAGGTCAGTTTTAAGACTTTTTGATAATAATAATCCTCATATATCTTGTTGTTTATTAATAGTGAAACATTATCACATTATGAATTTTTTTTTTATTTCTTCATAGGATTTAATAGTAACAAATCACGCATTACTGATATTTTTGGATAATTCCTTGAACCGTGCTGATGGAGATGGAAAAATTTTGATGGAACATATTCAACAGTGAGTAGAGTTTTCATTTTTTTATTCACTTAACCTTGATTGAAAATAAAATAAGGAAAAGATTTTTGGTAATATATTTATTACTCGTTTATATTATTTTATTGATATTAAAAAATAAAGCATCAGAGCTTAGTTTTTCGAAAAATAAGGTAATTGTACCATATTTTGCTTATATTAAAGCTATTTTCTCACTTCAGATAAAAATATTACCATCATATTTATATTAATTTTTTAATAAAGTAAGATTTAAAAATTAATTATATTTATTGAAAAATTATAAAATAATTCATATTTTTTCTGTAAACAATATTTGTGTTTAGTTTTATATTTTTTCTATAACAAAAATCTATATGTATAATAGAATATGGAGAGAAGAATGTTTTCTTGTGAAATTGGTATTTTATTATATTTTATAATAATTTTCTTTAAACTGAAAAATATTTTTTATGTCTGTATCTCTTATACTCATAAAATTTAAATTATTTGTTTTTTTTTTGTTTTTATTTCCACTTGTCTTAAACGCACATATGCACTAGTCTTAAGCTTTCAAATCATGATAACTTTAATATCTAGTTTTCATAATGGACAAAAAGGTAAGTGTCTCAATTTAAAAAAAATTCAGTCATCTTATGCAATCTGGTTATTTTGCTTAAATATTTTTCTCATAAAAATTCTGTTTTAAGTGTTTTGTGGATATATTTTAAAATGAATTCTTGTTAAGAATTACTGTTGTAGCTCAGTATTGTCTCAGAAATGTTTGGATGAAGGCGTAGTTTCTTAGATGATTATCGGGTTGATTTCTGCATAACATTGGTTTTCGGAGGTATGATGAATTTTTTTATTGAAAAAATTATTCATTATTCTCACACAAATATGTTTGCAATTAAATACTAACATTCTTTTTGGTGAGAAAATAGCTGGTTGGAGGTGAATAAAATTTTGTTTAATTTTTGACCTTTACATTTTTGTCTAAATTTGTGATCCTTGACAAATTTTGAAATTCATTATGAAAACAATTTGTTTTATTTTCAGTCTTATGTATGTATATGTAACAGTCAAAGTGTACTCAGTTAAAATATATTTAGACTAGTTAAAATATATTTTGTCTAACCCACGTAGTTATTTCGTCTGACACAATGGAAATATGATTTAATTGGTCAGAGTCAGACAATGTGTATTTTAATGTCAA
>JAOXNN020000042.1:3339294-3357319 GCA_028571205.2 Hydropsyche betteni | reverse complement strand
GGTTTTTGAATTTTGAACTGTTTTTCGATAAAGTAACATTATTAACATTGTAATAAATTGGCGATATGATTATAATGACACAAAAAGTTCACTTGTCCATTAATACGAACTCGAAACTTAAGTTTTTTTGATGAATGCCTTGTTGAGATTATTCTATTATCAAAATCTTTTCAATAATTAGATATAGAAGTAAAATACACATGGTTTAATACAAATATTCTTTTCAAATATCTGAATTGTCAAAACTCATCTGTCAAGTTGAAAATACACTTTAACTAGAGAGCACCAGTTAAACTGTATTTTCGTCTGTTGAAATATACCATAACTAGAAAATTTATATTCAAATACACTTTATCTAATCGTCAGACAAAATATACTTTAATTAATAAAACACTTTGACTGTAACATATACAAAAAATAACATACTTATTTTTTTAATTAAGATTTGCAACTCTTGAAGTTATGCACCAATATGGATTACTTCTCCAAGATTTTAAGACAAATGGAGAATACGTTAATGATTGTATATTCACAATGATGCATCATGTCGGCGGGGATTTGAATAGAATTAATGTCCTTTTTCAACCAAATATTTTAAATGTATTTCTAACAATTTGGGAATCTGGATTTGAAATCTGTGAGGTATCGTGTCTTTTCGTTTATAAATTTCTTTATGTTTCTCAAAATCTTCATATTAATAAGTAATTTATTATTAATGTTTCAGGATTGGTCAGATTTATTAGATTATGTTATTAATACATTTATGAAAAACCCCAAACCACCATCAAAACCATCAGTTTCAGAAATTTGTGAGCCAACACTTGAAGATCCATCTCAACAAGTTTTAGAATCAGATAAATGTGACAGGTAATATTTTTTTTTTTTTTGCTTTTAATCAATGTTCTTTTTATAATCACACACACACACACGCGTGGGTGTGTGCGCACAAATGTGTGTGTGTGTGTGTGTATATATATATTGAAAGAAAAACATTTGAAATCAACAGTTGGTCAGAAGAAGATGGCAATAATTTACATTGGTGGTTTATGCAATGTCACAAGGATCCTAATTTGATTGAAAATATTTGTTTACGATATAGAGAAGAAGGAATTTCAAAATCACACAACACTATCGTAAAACATTTATTTATGCAAGGATTAATAACAGAGAGTGATTATCGACAACTTTTGATATGTGCTGGTTCAAAATCAGAAATTCAAGAATATTTTAAGTATTCAACACCACTACAAGGTGCTTCGTCTAAAAATGAAATTGAGATTTTAACTATTGAATTAGAAAAAGAAAACATGTCATATGCTTTGAAATGGTTACAAAAAGTATTATTGGATGTTTGTTTCACAAAAATATGCTTAAAGGATTCAAGTAATAAAGGAGAACTGAACTTCAATCAGATAATACCAACTATGGAACCCGTAGTCTTTCACAATATTTGTAAGATATATGACTGGTTTTTGAGATATATTAGTAAAATTGTCTGATATTTATATCAATAAATGTTTTAGTGATGAACCAGTCTATTCCTTTGGTTCCATGGAATAATGAACAATCTACAGCAATTCACAACCAAACATTTTTAATATTGTTGCATCGGTTGGGCTTTCACTTACCAGTTGATTCAGGAAAATTATTTGTAAGAATACCCAACTTTTGGACTGCTGATGTACTTTTTGAGGTAGCTGGTCGCCTTGGTTCAATTGATGAAAGTGAGTTTTTCCTTGATTGATAATATTTCGTAAAATAATTTTATACCAATAACTAAATTATTACTTTATTTATATTAGCTGCCTTGAAATTTACCATACAACAAAATTTTGCCAGTGGATCTATGTCAGATTCAACAGAAAAAAATACTAAAATGGAGACATCGTTTACCAACACTGTGTTTACTACGATGGATGCAACACTGAATGTTCGAACTAAAACAATTAATTCAGTGGTAGAGATTACTGAATTGTAAGTCTATTCCATTTCAGAATATTGAATAAGTTTATCGAACTATTTATATTCAATTATCAAATACATCTCTTCAGAACAATGCCAAATCTTTCTAATAAAGAAACAAAAATATCCACAATAGAGGAAAAAAGTAATAGTTGGCTTGATGTAGTTATGAAAAGTAAACCAAGTGGAATAATGGCAACACACTCTCAAAGCTTTGAGTATGAATGATTACCTTTTATATATAAAACTTTGAATATCTTGACAAAATATATGAAATTAATAAATAGTTTTCTTCAAAACTTTAGATCTCCTAAGCCTCATATTCTTAGTATGATAACTAAAAATGTTACAATCTCTAGCGAAACCAATATGGGACCACCAATTTTTACTTCAGTACCGTTAAGTGTAATACACGAAAATTCTCAAATGACTATTCCAACATCTGAAGATAATAGGTTGGTTAATGAAAATTCTTCTCTCAATCAATTGTGAATGTGTTCATCATCAATAATTATTTCAGCTTATGCGAAACTGCTTCAGTAACCTCAGATTTAACCAGAATGTACGTTAGTGATGAAGAGGAGATATATGATGGAACAATTATATGAAAAAAGTGTTAACGAATATTTATAATTAAAGTGCCTCTCAAAAAGAAAACCACCAAAAATTTAAAACATAGTGTTTTTCAATTATTTTTTGAAGTTCATCGAATAAAAAACATGTATGTCAATTTGAATATAAGTCTTAAAAAGCTTTATAGTTCAATTTTCAAATAAAAAGTTTGATGGATTCATAATATGATAATAATTAACAATTTATTATGCATTTTTGTTTCTTGATAACTTTATGAGGGGCTTTTCTTAATTATTGAGAATATGTGCGCCCTAGGTTCTATCCTCACGATTTGTATAAACGACCTGTTTAAATTTTCAATAAAGAGACTACGACAAAGAAACTTTCGGTTTTATAGTATAGATAGATAGATAGAGGATAAAAGATAGAAGATAGATAGACAGATAAGATATATTGTTATAACTTTCACCTAAAACCTATGACTTTTATACTATAATATTTTGAGAGCAAAACATATTAGAACAATTAAATATATTATATTTATCGAGTTGATAATGTTTTAATGTTGAAACATTACTTTAAAATTGATTTGTGTATTATTAATGTTAAGTAATTTATATCAACTTGTGTGTTATAAATTAAGTAAAAAAATTCCATTTGTGGCTTACATATATGTTATATTTGCAAAACTAAACTTATGATAAGAATTGGAATTCTCTATTAATTTGAAATTCTTCTCAATTAAATATTTTTCTATCATATTAATAGATAATATTTTAAAATAAATAATATTAATGAATTTTTACATATTTTTTATATACAACCAAAAATTTGTTTTGTCTTACAATTAATGCATTTGAAACAATTTGAAAGGCATGCACACCCTCTTAATTTGATCAATTATTTATACTTACGATATAATTTTTATAAACACATATTTAAATTTTTTCACCAATAAGGACCTTATGTAAACTGCAAAAATCGTGTTATTATAATTTGCTTGATGATCTTATGAAAGATGGAATTCTGGTATTATATTGCATAAGCATGATTATTTGATGATCATAAAAAATATGGGAACGGAACAAAGATTTGAAACAGTCAAATTCTATAAAACTTGTTGGTGAATTTAATTTAAAAAATATACATGTTTTGTGTCAATGTGTGTACGTTCATTACATTTAAGTAAAATTAGTTGTCTCTATGTATAAGAATTTAAATTATGTTTTTCAATATTTTCCACTGTTGTTTGTTTCTAAGTTATATTTTTATAGTACAAACCTTTTTAATTAAAAATAAGTCATTTGATGGAAACGGCATATTTGCCAAAACTGAGATCTACAAACGTAAAAATTAACGTCAATTTCATGATATTAATTTTAAAAAAGTAACGAATTATTAATGATTAAAGTTCAGTTGAGCACAAAAATATTTTTGTAGATCTCCGTTTCAAATATTAAAATCGATGTACTTTAATTTATTCTTGATTGGGAAAAATAAAGTTTAGAAAAATACAACCATCATCATTTCACCGACCACTTATCAAACCAATGAAGCAATACACTATTTCGCGGACTGCGTTATTTATCTGTTACCAAACTCCAATCATAAACATTTATAACACTTGGAACACGAAAAAAACACGAATACACAATTGACAATTCGATGCAGTCATAATATAACACCACCGAATATGTTATATGTTGCGTGAAAGCCGGAAGGTATTTTCGTTTTAACGAATTTGCATTCGCATTACACCAGCGGGCTTAATTTTGAAATTGCCCGTCAAAAATATGGGGCGATTTGCAAGTTTTTTTTTCATTCCATTTCTATTTATCGTTCATCGGTGAACGTATTTCTTCGATCACTTTCCGTATGCAAACACTCAATTGTATGCATTATTGAAGGCATAAATCATTATGCAATCCGATGTTTTGAAATTGCGAAAGTAAAAATTTTGAACTGAATTAGTTTTCTGAATAATTTACAGTCAAATGTTTGATTGTGATTTAAATGAGATATTTCGTCTTATTTTTTTGGCGATTTCGAAAAGTTTCTCGCTGCATTTATAGTGTCGATTTTTATCATTTTTATCGAATGAAAAGAATTGTCTTTTGCATCAAATATTAGAAACGAATTTCTTATCAAAAAAAAGACATGACGAATTGCAACCGTTGCAATTTTCTAAATTCCGCCTTCGCTACAAAAACAAATAATTTGTTGTATTTTTTGTCAGTAATCAAACTGAAATAGTCAACAGACAAAAAATTCTATTTTTATGAGAAATTCATTTTTACAGTCACAGGTGCAATTAAAAGCTAACCAAATCATTTAAACAGTTTATGGACAGTTAACAATGAATTAATCGAGGCTTCAACTACAATTTTTTAAATTATTCCATACATATATAAACAGTAGTTGAACCAAATTGGCGTAAATTTGCTAAGTTTTGAATTTTCACGCACATAAAATTTACGGTTTTGAAAGCAAAGTGCTTGTTTATTTAGTATTAGCAGCAATATAAAATATAATTGGGTCAGATTGCATTTAGTTATGTTGAACAAAAAGGATTTGTTAGTCCGGTCGCAATCCGCTTTAGTGTATATCAAGATTGTCGTTGTTTTGCTTCGATTTGAAAAGAGCGGTCACGAATTCGATAGCAAATACATTTTTACGGTATTATTTAAATTATTGACAACATTAAGAACGTATGTATTGTGTGGAGATAAGAATCAATGCAGATTTATTGTGCAAACATATATATTTTTCGTATCAATTAAAAAGCTATTTTGTAGGTTAAGGTTCAAATATTATACGAAACCGTGAATCTTTAATAAATTATATAACTTTATGGAAAAATGCGTGATGATTGCAATGATTTTCCGCAAAAAAATTTGAGGAATCAGTATTATGAATGCGAATTAAAATTTATGTCCAATTTCCGATTTAGATAACAGCTCGAAATGTGTTTTATAATTTAAACGAATCAGTGAATTTTTTGCGCTTAACCTTGTTCAAAAAATATATTATGGCCATTTTTGAATAAAAAAAATGAAATTAATCTAGTATAAACACAACAATTAATCATTCGATTTTATGCTTTGCGTATTTTTTTCAATTCGGAAAATCATTTTATTTTCGATTTTTATTATATGACATATAAAAATTGTACATATATGCTTATGGGGAACATTTCAATGATGCAATTGCATTCACTTCGAATCTTTTGTCACGACATTACAAATGTTAAAGCGGTTGAGAACGAACTCCGCTCTTTGGATAAACTCACTGTATTGGTTAGCACTCAATTGGCCAACTTAAAATTGAAATTTAAATAACAAATGTTCGAGAAAGGGCTTCAGATCGAGCTGATATCCTTAGCACTTACCTCACGCCATATTCTTCCAGGCGCTTTCTTATTAAAACAATTTATTTTTGATCACTATCGAATGATCATTTTTGAAGTAAAATTGTACGATAAGATGGTCGAAATGGCATTAGAATTATTATATAATATTATTTTTAAAAATAAATCAATAATTGTAAAATTTAATTTCATGAAATTTATATATAATACTTTTAATATACCAATAAAGTTAAAGGTATAATGAAATAATTGTGAAAGTAATTGTTTAAAAAATAGTATATTTATTTATATTTTCATATTTATATATGTATTTATTATTTTATAAACAATTACTTTCACAATTATTTCATTGTACTTTTAATTTTATTGGTATATCAAAGTATAATAATATAAATAAAAGTATTACCATAATAATTTAAAAAAAATTCAAATATTTTTATAACCTCCCAAATATTTCCTTATCGAACAACGCCACTAATCACACATAATAAAATCATCATAATCACGAAAAAATTTCCGCAATGTTTACGCATTTTTTGCATCAATCAAGCACCGAGCGACCATCGACCTGGCCGCTAGCTCTCACCATCCATATAAGCACCGATATTAATTTAAGGTCACCAGAGCGGGCTACGGTCTTCTGGGGGGGTGCCCTGCCCCTCTGGCGCCCCCCACGGGGCTTTCGCCCCCGTCTGGGGCTTTGCCTCGATATATATAAAGTGACAACGAGTGTCGCAACGGCTTTAGTGCGCCGCTCGTTCTTCCGACGCGCCGAAGCAAAATGAAAACGACGGTACGAAAATATGGTTTTTTGTTTATGGCTTTAGTGTGGGAAAAGTGTTAAGGAGTTTCAGTGTTGGCTGGGATTGATTTTTTTGGTTGTCGAGTGGTGGCTTTTGTGCTTGTGATGAGAAAGTTCGGATAAGGGTCGGTGTTTTGTTCGTGTGATGGTGGATGTTTTGTGTGCAACAAAGATTGTTTAAGTGATTTTTTTTGTAAAAATATTATAATTTGAAATTATATAGGTATGAAAGAATTCTTTTAATAGTGAATTCGTAAATACAGTGCGAAAGATGTTCGATGTAAATGACCGATAAAAGTTTTCGGGAAATAATAAAAATGAAATTTTGTATGACGCATGATTGATTGAGATTCGAAATTCGTAATTTCACTAATATAAAATTAGAGGAAATCATTAGATGATTCGTAATAAATAATCGTATTTGAAATGAACAAAATATTAGATCGTTTATTGATGTGTTGGAAATTAGGAAAGTGATTGATCGGAAAAAAAGTTGCACATGACATAACATTTTCAAACAATACTGATTAACATTTCGATCATTAGCATAACGGTGATATTGCATTTAAACATTACTTCCTTGACACCCACTTGATGTTCGTAATGTGAATTGAATTTATCTGATCAATTTTGAAAGGGCGGATAACTGATTGTATGCGATAAAGTCGTATAAGGCAAAGTTCATTTCTCATGCAATTATTATTGTAAGCGTTCAATAAATCAATGATGTTTTTTTTTTAAATATAGTTTCAATGTAATAGTCAAAATTGTAACTTCCTATTTTTGAACTTCACAGGTAATAACTCTTCTATCATTGGCGGTTGGCACTTTTGGTGCTAACGTACTCAGCAGCTCTAAAGTGAATAAGAGGAATATTTACAACGATGGCTCTTTTTACGGCTCCCACGGGATTCTTTCCAACGACCCGATAAATGCCCACAATTTCGGAAACTATCCATTACAACAACACGTAATTGTGCCAACAGTTGTCAAGACAAACATCGGACAACCCGAGTTCAATACATTTGCAGATTTCGGCCAATTTCTGCCGAACTTTGACCCTCCAAACATACAATTCAAGCCATTACCACCATCACTGAACGGTGCAGCATTACAAAACGCATTCGATGGATACAACTACCCTATACCAACAGGACAGAGATTCGAAGAAGAACCCGTACCAAATTCATTCAATTTCGTGATACCTCCAGCCATGAGGAAACTGCCTATACCAAACGCCAATTTGCCACCAGGTTTCCGTGCAACTATGGTTTCTAGAAGAATATTGACTCCAATCAACGAAGGATTATTTTATAAATATCCTGGATATATTCCAGAGCCAGGATTACCAGTCAGATTGCCTATTGATAAAACACGTCCTACTAGAGTCGTAGTACCTCAACATGGAGTTATCGCTTTGGGGTCTGGAGGATTAGGATACAGTTATTTACCAGGTGGAAGAATCGCTTTAGGATCTGGATCACTTGCTTTAAGCAACGTAGTATCAGCAAGAGCTAATTTATTACCACAAAGACCACAAGATCCGAAACAAAGAATCGTCCAGAGCATAGCAATAGGCCAAGCCTATAACGCAGTAAGAAGACAGGACATATTAATAAACGGCGAAAGCCCATCGACAACCCCTAACAGTTTGACAGTGTTTCCATTATCGGACGATCAGAGGCTAGAAGAGTTAGCTACTAGGAATTATTAGTGTCGATAGCGATAAGCACGTCGTTGATTGTCTAAATGTTGAACGGTGTCATCGAACTGCATAATCAAATCGTATGCGCATTTGATTTGAATATATTTAATTAGTGCGAGTGTTTTTAATGATTAACGATTTAAGCGTTAAATTAACGGTGATAATCAATGAATCACATTCGCTTTCACTCAGTTTTTAACGTCGGTTGCATTTGTGCGATAATAAAATCGTTCGAGCTGAGAAAAATCAAGTGACGGTGTTTATTCGAAGCTAGTCTACTTGTGTACATTTGACCATTCTTCTTTCTTTTTTGTATTTATTATTTTTTTTTTGTATATTCTAATGTTGTTTAAGATTAGCCAATAAATCAGAGTTACCAAATTAAAGTAGCTTTTCATTTAGAGGTGAAAGCATTTCAAACCAATTTAATATAATTAATCATCCGTATAAAACTATGATTGAGCATTTTACATAACAGTTAATAACGTAATATTTGCTTGATACCAAAGTGAAATCATACTAAAACATAGTAATAAATATACAATCATAATAATTAATGGGCGCATTTTCATTTCAATCAAACTGTCAGAAATAATTGAAATAAATCAACACGATAAAGCTTAAATATATCTTCTAAGTCTAAACTGAGAAGTTCTTAGATTGCAAGGTATATTAAATGGTGACCTTATGATTATTTTAAACAAATCTTACTCAGCAACTTTCTAAACTTAATGACATAAAAAGTAACGACTGCATCAATTTAGGAACTCGTTGTATTCATTCGCGAACCTTATCTCAATTTGCATTTGGACAAAATTTATATACGAAGGTCGTGAACTTATTGGTTAAAAGCTTTATTTTTTATGTTCATACATTATGCAATACTGTGTGACTACATTCGAATTGTTAGATAATTTTTCGATCGGAAACAACTTTAATTATACACATTTCGAATTTTAGATAATCGATATACCGGATAAGCCAATCTATCGGCATTGTATGAGATAATCTATTTACTATGAACATAAGCATATTTGATTTGAGAAAATATGGTATTATAATATTTTTATAATATTATTTGTTTTATATTGATGCACAAAAAATAAAGGTCACCGTGCCGACTTTCATCTCATCGAAAATGTGGATTATCAACTTTTAGTGTACGAAAAGTACACGAACAAAACAACATACAAGTCATTCAAGGTAGAACTTTCTTTTCGCGAAGTCTTTATTTGGAAAAAAAGTTAAATGCAACGCTTTCTGTATTTTTCGATTGGATATGTTTTTTACATCAAACTATGTATATTTAATAGTAATAAAATTAATGTAAAACATATTTCTACTGTAGATATTTTAAATCGTCGAATCAGTATTATTTTCACGGTGAATTACATCTCAGTCTTTTGTATCTGTATCAACCACAAAGAGCAATTTTAGAATGATTTAGAAAACACGTATTTTTCAAATATACGCTTCACATACATAACAAAAAGTACTTGGAATCATTACAGATGATTTAATATCTGTTAACGTACTTATAATAAATTACTTAATTTTCAAGTGAACTTATAATGGAAGGCAAAGTAAAAATTCACGTTTCGGTTGAACGAATTCTAGTCACGATGGTCAAGCGGTAATCTACGCTCGAGTTAGGTTTTAGTTATGGATTTTAACAAACTATGATCTATAATATTTCACGATCGTCGATGAAAACATAATCAACAAAGCCATTACAGATTAAAACCGCTGTCATAACAACTCGTCAATTTCATAGCTTTCGTTTCGGACTTTAAAAATAGATATTTGAAATTTCCCCGTAATTTATTATTTGGTTGAATGCAAACGATCAATTCTGCTTTCAAAACGAAATTCTTATCAATTTAATTCGTCGTTTCGAACAAAATTTCGGACAGTGATACATCACGCTTATGTTAAGTGCGAACAGGAAATGTTATTCTTTTATGTAAATCTGAAATAAAATATTGTGTTGATTAAAATATGATGAGGTAAAATTTATAAGATAATAATGCAATAATTGTAACATGATACATTATTAATCGGGTATATTTTTAGAAGGCAATTTCGGTGACACACATTACAAAGTAGTTCTATACACATCGTAGGTGTGTAATTATTATATTTTTTAGAACGAAATGACAGAAAAAATCAAGGAAAACGCCATAAATCAATTTAGATCAAGGCGCAACGGGTCAACGCCTAAAGATCGGACAATTTTGTTCAAACCCTGAAACATTGATCGATGATTTATTTTTTGACCTTCTGAGAAGTTTACAGCGAGTTTTTTTATGATAAACTTGTAACAACCGAATCCTTCATGAAGCTCAAGGCGAGAAAGCAGGCTACTTTCTTCCGGTTGAACCGCATTTCTTTGAACATATCCTTTGCGTCATCATAATTCAGTGATTTTGCTAGCCAGTGGCGGAATCGGTTTCGAAATATTTTGATGAAACATAAAAAAAATAATGACGACTTTATTTTTTCATATTAAAAAATTTACTTTCTATTCAATCGTCACACAAAACCTAAACAATGTCTATCTTGGGAAAAGGTTTTTAAAAAATTATGGTAAGTTCAGAATAGAAAGGTGGCTTTCGGTTTTCAGAAATGAATAATGAAATCTTTCTTTGTCAAATAATTATAGGCTAATGACATTTAAAAAAGGTACTTATCCATTTAAAAATCGTATCATTTGTCACTCAACCCTTTGAGGCACAGGATTTTAGATTAAAAAAACCTTAGTTGCACGGAAATTTTATTCTCATAAAATTTGACAAAGTAGGATTAATTTCTAAGCCAGTAAAATTACATAATATTAATAAAAAAAAGCAATATATTTTTTTAATTAATTAGACATACACTGAAAAGTTCACAATAGTTCAACCACAAAAAAAAACTAAATGTTATCCATTGGTAAAATACTGACCCCATGAAAGTAGGTGAGATTCATCGTGAAACTCTGCGATTCAATTTGTATAATATTAATTTTTCAAGGTGGAGAATTTGTAATACCACCGTGCTTCAATGATTGACAGGAACAGGTGCATTTTATATGACTACACCGCTGACAATTATTAAATATACAAATAAAATATATCGGCGAAAATTGATACGTAATTCAATATTTATGTGACGAAATCTTAAAAACCTGAATTGAATATAAACATGACCCACCACTGAAAATGATGACACACAACAAAAACCCAAACCAAACCGGAATAGGTCAAGTTTTACATTTAAGACGAAAGTGAAACTCGCGAAACACAGAAAATCCCTGTGAGGCCAAAAGTACGAATTGCAAAAAGAGGAAAAGGAATACTCTTTTTACGGATTGCATTGTTATCGATTTACGAAATAGTCCCGACGTGGAAAATCGATGAATCAGTGTCTGGCAGTTTACGAAATCTGCTTTATGTATACGAAAGTTTTTCCTTGTCGGTTTAATTTCGCTTGCGAATTTTCGATTTGTTTCAGTACATTCGCCTCCGCTTTGATTCATAAATGTGTAGCTGATTTATGATAATTTTATAGATTTTTTTCTTCTAATCGAGATATGAGTTCTAGATCTAGGTTTCTCCTAGTTTGTATCTCACCTTACGATGTTAGTACATTTTAAAATTGTGTAATTTAAAGTAGATCAATATAAACGTTAAAAAGTGAAATATGATATATTTATTTTGAAAAGTACGTTTTTTATACACGATATCATATGTATTCAGGATCGATATTTCAAATATGTAAATGATTTATTTAATATGCAAAAAATATTATCAGTTTATTTTGGATTATATTAATGTTACGTTATTTTATAAAGACCGAAAAATTATGGGGTCATTGATATGAATATTCGAAAACAAATTCCGATATTAACGGAAGTATACAACAATTTCACAAGTGACCTTAAAGCCGAAATTTTCTTATGATTTAATTTTTATACATGTGATTTGACGAAAGGTAATTTAACGAAAAAATAATCAAACAGTCCGAGAAAAACTGTCCTAATCGTCATTCGAGGATAAGTGGACGCATGTTTCTTATAAGGAAAACCGACCTCGATTTTTTTTGAAAATGATATATAAATCAAATTATTATGATTCCACTTCTGAAGATAATAATTAATTGCAATGAAATAAAATTTTAATCGCCAATTGTTTCGTTCCTCTACTTTCATAATTGATTACGTTCTTTGATGTAATGGAAGCCGCTTCTCATAGTAGGGCTACGATTAATTAAATTATGCAATTAACTGTCGTCTCTTTTTTTCCTATGAGAACGATGGTGTTAAGAACTGGTACATGCTAATTGTAGTAATCGATTGTTTTCGGTATTTAACCGTGAGTTTATGTATTTGAAAAGTCATAACTGAAAATCGACTTAGTTGATTACATGCACGAAGCACTTATTTGTCGCACAACGATGAAAGAAAAAATCGTGTGTAATTCTTATAATACGAAAACATGTGGATTTTTTCGCGTAAATGTCATTACTTTCATCTCACGAGCGACACAGTAGTTGATCGTTTTCACTTTTTAGCAAAACAAACAAAAAAAAAATCAACAATCAAGGTTCAACAACATATAACGGACAGTATGAGTGAATGTTAATACTATAGTAATGAAATTTGTTACTGTAAACTTTCGCCTGTTTCTTTTACTAGTCCAATTACTATCCATCTTTGTTGTATGATACGTTTTCAATTATTATTTAAATCATGAGTCAATTTTCTTTGAAACGTTTTATATACGTATAAATTTTATACCCGCTCTAGTTTAAATTATGTGGTGGATTCCGAGATACGAATGCAAATTTTGTTCGCAAAAATATGCGAAAGAAAGCAATCACGAAACGATCGATATGGTCATCGAGTGAGAAAATTTAATGATGGCTTTTGTCAATTTCCGCGTGGTCTCAAACTACAATCTCTTCATAAAAATTCCATTGCAATCCGATATATATTATTACGCAAACATTATTATGTACATTTATTATGTTGTTTGTAAACATTTTTCAATGTACGAATTTTCGACCTTCGGAAACTATATAAGAATCAGTTTGCATACATGAGGTAAGGTTATTCAAATTGTTTTGAATAATTTATCGAATTTTTGCTTTCTCATGAATCGTATCGATTAATTCTGTGCGATGATAATTTTTCAAAATGAATTAAAATAAAATCTTCATTAATTTCGGTTTCAATACTAAAAATAGTGAGCAATATATTTAATAAGATATTTCTTTGATTTTTTAACATTTCGTTAGATTTATTACAAAATTTTACAATTATTTATCACTATGTATGAATTGATTAGTTTTCACACGGATACATCTAATTGAATATATTGCGTTTCTTAATTATTTATAATATTTGCCTTGAAAACGCACAATAATTTCAAATATACCCTTATTTATAGTGTTCTTATTTTATTACTTGACCATAAACTACGTATAAAATTATTCAAATACAATTTTTATTAAAAGATTTATAGTTTTTACTCCCTTGATAAAATCATAACAATTAACGATACGATATAATTTGCTGTCTAACCGATGGTTGAAATTACAACAAAACTTAATCGATCAAAAAACTGCTATAACGTATTGATTTTATCAATTAACACATTCATAATAAAAAAGTGATAAATCATTCGTTTGATTATGGTTATATAAAGCCTTATTTTTTGCTGTACTTCCATATTATATTAGCTCGATCATATATCACGATCGATTCTAAGATAATAATTAGACATGTAACGAGTCGTATAAGCTTATCTAGAAAAATAATAAAGCAATAATCAACGTTGAATCAGTTTTTTCCATCAAAGTTAATCGATATAGTGTTTGAGTTCAGATTTTTTAAATTCTTTCACTTTGTTAAACAAGTTTCTTTTTAGTAAAGTCACCGTGTTATTTTTCTTATCATCATAATTCATTATTTGACACTCTTCCGTAATCATGATGATAAAATTTTAATAATTGCATCATTAGTGAATTTCACTTTCGTGCATAATGAAAAAATATTAATTTCACATTAATAAAAATACAACGACCATCAGAGATTATCATTTTATTCACATAATTACTTCGAACCTTGATTTATTTCTTTTTTATCATTTATAATCTATATACAGCCAATCTAATAAGTGAATTTGAAAAACTGGGCTAATTAAAACAAAAAAATGTTGCAATATTTTCACATCGATTTTTAAATGCAAACAAAGGTTACACAAACGATTAGTTACACAACAAAGTAATAAGCGAAACCGAAGAGGAATTTCCATTATAAAAGTGACACTTTTCGACCTTCCGTTGCATTGAAAATTGCATCAAGAGCGTTGCAAATTTTCGAAACGCTTTCTTTGCCATGTCGAATTGTCGATTTTCATCAAATTAACTAAAAGGGTGTTTTATATAGTCATGATAAAATTGAAAGTACAATTTATAATACGATTTTTTGTGACTTGCATTAATAAGTTTGACGCCCACAATATCATCGGGAAACACACAGAAGTACATGGCGACTAATAAGATGAAATAAAAAATGCAAGGACAAAACATTATAAGCTGACCAGATTGTGTACGATGGAAAAAAAACGATCGTTTATGAATCGGGGTTACTAGAAATAAACGAATTGGAAACAAATATCCTTTCGAAAATACTCCTTTGTTGGCGGTAACGAGAACGAGTTTGTCTTTTGAAAATATATTATATATTACTCTTTGGTACAAATAGTTTCGATCATAAATCGTTTAATGTTTGTGGAAAAAAATTTGTAATAAAACGGTGTATTTATAACCGAATCGAATTATTTATTTAGAAATTCTGTATAAAATTATGTTTTGACATGTATTAATTGTAGCGATTTTTATAGTAATATCTGATGTTGTTGATATATCACATAATAAAAATGTCCAAAAGATCACCTTGCGAAATTGCGTCTTTGATTTTATAGTTTTTCCCGCCGATAATTTACAAATTACGACATTAGAACATTCTCATATGTGTCAAACAAAACGGACACTGCCAACATGTCGTCGTGAATATGCAATATCGAAAATAACAAATCCCATGACCTGTATCATTAATCTTTACTTCCAACGACAAAAATCAACAAACTAATTATATTCAAGATCGATTATCATTCAAAAAAGAAAATTCGAACCAGCCGAAAATTTCACGAGTGAAATCATCTTTAATTATTTTAACCGACGCGAGCACGTGTCAGATCATTACTTCGAAAATTACACATACGAATTCGCATTAAACGCAAAAAAGACCAACACGTTTCAAAATAACAAACAAATGCGTACGAAAATTTTACAACGAATGTCGAAAAAATTCCGAGTAGCAATGGATTTGTTCTCGCGTGCACATTTCGTTTGTGCAAAGATTATAATCTCGTTTTAGCGAGAGTTGCAATTTCGATTGCGTTCTCGAACATTAACGGTCCGAATTTGACAATCCACCTGCTTTTATCAAGGCGACTAAAATGTAAAATTATTCTCGTTTCGAATTGCAATTGACTCTCAAAGTCGACGAGTCGCCGTACGAATCCATGACATGACCCAGCGTAGCCAATTAAAGTTATTATCTATCTGTAATATGCGTTTTTTCGTTCTAATGGCAGAGGAAATTTGCACTTTATTAGTCGGATAAGTAAGTATTATAGGTGTGAGAAAATTATATTTATAATAAGGTTGTTTTGTATTAATGATTTTTTGGTGAGAATTGATGCGTTGATATATCGAATAGATCATTGATTAGGTACGTTAAGAATTAAATAATTTTTTTTAAATATAATTTAAAAAAATTGACATTTTCTATCAAGTTAGTTAATAAATGGTTTATCAATATTGAAAATGTATATGAATTCTAATAATCAACATAGTGAACTTTTAAGAATCTATTCTAGTACTAAAAAAAATCCTAGTTAGAATAATTTTCTGAAAGTGAAACGTCGAATTATTAATTTCATTTTAAAAATTACCCAATTTATTTTTTCATCACCTTTCATCGATTTTCATAGTTAAATATATTTATAGGATACTTAAATTTGGACCTGTACGCAATCCGTTAAAATTTTTAAGTATCCTTTCTCATGAAATTAAGAAATACTCCACGATTTATTGTGATTCGATGCGATAATTTTCACTGCAGCTATTTACAAAGATGTTTCACTTGAAATCAAAATAAAAAATAATGATTCATTTATCCATAGCCATTAAAAGTTCGGTCTGATTCACAAGCGATTCACGCGTAAAAAAATTTATACCATCATACAAACGAAACGGAAAATGATCGTCTTACTAAACCCTTTTGTGCAGGAAAGCGACTACAGGTTTCGCTTTCGCAATTCGGTGAATTCACTTGATTCTATTACATATCAAATCAACGTCATCGAATCGTGATAAACGATAGTTATAACAGATCGAGAATGACCTCTTGGTATTGGCGTGTGGGTATTTGGTGCGATGAACTCGTTTCGTTGCAATTTAGTAAAAAAAAAAATAGCGAAAATCAATGTTCGAACGATAAAAAGTTGCTTTTTACCTTCACTTTAGACAGTTGCAATTTTAATATTAGTGTCATTATGTGAACGACATCTCGCTGGATGACATTGACAGTGCTCCATTTGCTGGCGCGAATTGAAATGGAAAAGTCATCAGTGTGTGGTAAAACTGATTTGAATTCCAAATAGTGCTGATTAATATTTAATTTAGATAAAATAGCCTAATAAAATTGAATTTAAATACACACCACCGAATTCAACAGTCATTGAATAATTTAAAATTCAAGAGTTATTAGTCAATATAGGCGTATTAAGTGCAGATTTTTTTAACATTGATTCTTCTCTAATATTACGCACACCTTATATTCAAACAAATTATATTTTTATGTAAATCCAAACTCGAAACGAACTGATTTACTCTCCATACTGAAAATCACCGGTTGCGATCAACTTTCGCCGCGAAATTGAAAATAACAAATGCCAAACACAATTTTAAGACACATTACGATTTAGCATGCGCATTCGAACCTATCAAAAAGTGGGCGTCGACTTATCATATTCGAAAGATAATAAATCACCTTTGAGACGTTATGGTATTGCGTAATATGTTGAGCAACTTTTGAGACACATGCATAATATAATAATGTACCCAGTTTTAAATTTTATAACCGGATTTGAAGTCTTTCCGACATGTAAAATTATATGTGCGTTTGAAATTTGAATGAGGTGTTAACAATACATTTGAGGGTGTGTCTTGTTGGGTAATGTGTGATATATTAAATATGACAGATTTGATTCATGATATAACTTTTATTTCTTTTAAAAAAAAAATAACTAAAGTTTTTTATCGTATATGATAAACACAGCATCCATTTCAATACAAGATTTTTTATATCGACAGAAGTTTATTCATTTTCTCGTGTAGAGATAAAAGAAAGGTTATTTTTTAAGTATCATCAATTCCGACCTTGGTTGAGGCGGCGCGGCGATTGGTTGACGAGCTGCCCGAAGATACGCCACCTGCCGAAGTGTCAAAGCATTGGATTGCGTCCGCCAGGGCAAGTGATGAAGCGCGCGGTGTGGTTTGGCCG
>JAOXNN020000042.1:3244162-3338499 GCA_028571205.2 Hydropsyche betteni | reverse complement strand
TATATATAAATAAATCGTTTCATCTGAAAAATTTACATCATGAATTTCGAAAACATACGATTATCAATTTTCAAATTCGTTTACATGTATACAATCGGATTCAAAATTAATTAATTGGTTTTTCACACGGTAGATAAAATTCATTTTTCGAACTCGATCAAATTAACGTCATTGTAATATAATGAATAGAACTGGTACAGACTTATGCAAATCGAATACGAAAACAAAACTGAAGACACTATTTTCTCACATTACATTTCTTTACTTTCTCTGCCTACACCCAATTTATGTTTGTTTGGAAAATTAATAGACCGCATCCGTTGATAAAAAAGCAGTCTATGCGTTATAAGAACCGGAATTTTTCATCCAAATTACACGCGTTACACCACAATAAATATGGTTTAATATTCAATCTAGACTTTTTATGATCGCACAACCATAATAATAATAAATTAAATACGAAAATTCGCGTGTATGTATCCGACCGCGTATGTATTACGCAATTGCGTATCACATAATGTGTAACATTCGGCAATAAATATTTTTAGATTAAAGAAGGTACAGTGAAAAAATAAACGAAATAAGTCATAAACTTGAGGAATCAATAATAAAATTTTATGAGCGAAAATGGTGCATATAAAATCATAATTGAAGATCCTTTTATATTCAAAACAATCAGATGAGTTAAATGGCAAATTCGTGATGTTAAAATGAAAAGTTTATCTGGGTATGTTATTAATTGGTATTTTTTATAAATTTTCAATAAAGCAGATTACTATCGTTCTTTAAATTTTATAAAAAATCAGATTGTACACAAAACATTTTCGAATGAACTTTTCACGTCATACTAACCAAACAAAAAAAAAACCATCCATACACGTAAAAAAATAAACAACAAAATTAAAAGCCTTAAATTATCCAAATAAAAAACTCACTATAGTAAAAATTAATAAGGCATAACACAAAGCGAGTCATCAAAATAAACTTTCTTCCGAAATTGCGCAACGCGAACCACTTTTTGAAAGATTGCATGACCACGATGACCGCCATTCGGTTTCAATGTTCAACTTACCATCGAATACTATCATTACTGCACATTTTATTCGCAATTTACTAATTCACGAATACGTAATGACTTTCCACGTACACGTACCTAATGATCGTTTTGACAACCCAAAACGGGCGTGATTGATTCGCCCGAAAAGCGATTGTACGACCGAGTCGTTATGCATTAAGCATTTTATTATTTTTGCGGTATATACATATATTGTAATATACTTTTAATCGTCGGTGGGTGTTAAAAGATCCTCTCACTTTCTGGCGATCCAATTTGGAAAATTTGAGCCGATATAATTCTTCGACGAATCGATAATTGATGGAAATGTCTTCTCAAGTGTGTACTTATCGAAAGTAAAAATTGTGAATTTTTGCGATGGAACGCCCTAGTGAGTTTTTATGGGTGTATTCAAGGGGAAAATTGGGAAACCGACATGTTTATATCCATTTAAGATCGAGTAGAAAGGGATTGTAACGTATAATAAAAAACGATCGTCTTTTCGAATGTTAAGTTGCTGCATATGTCAGAAAATAATTAAAAATTTATTTAATGTGTCATATATGTTTTACTATGTTTTCGAAGTACTTATTAAATAATAATATTCAGATTTTTTTAAATATTCGAGAGGGAATTTCATTATTTTTATCAAATACATACGAAAACCATCGATGCATATTCGATTGAATAGACATCGAGTTCCGCTCGATAAATTGCATTCATATGAAGCAACCCATCCTCTGTCATAAACAAATTAACAAATGGAAAACATACATAATTATTGGAAACAATGGATACTATTTTCTGTACGGCGAACACGAACGACAATTCAAAACGATATTACACAAATAAACATCACAACTTTTACTCTCACTTTAACCGTCGGGTCACTTAAAACTAACCGTCAAGCTTATCGTTTATCTGCGAAGTCGGATCTCGATTTTTACATCAATTTCGTATACGTATGTCCGCAGATCGATTTGATAAAAAAATCAATTTTTTTCCAACTAGGAAAATTTATTTTAAATTACCCACTACACTTTCACTTTTGCTCGAAATAAATCGTTAATAATTTATCGATCGATCGGATTTACTACCGAACTATATAATAACGAGCATCATCACCGTCAAAAAAGTTAATTAAATTCAATAAAAAGTTGCCATTGTAATTGTTTCAACTGTAATATGTGTAATATTCGGATGTGGCGAAAGTTCGACGAATCAAATAGAATTGATTTAAATGTGTGATTCTGCATTTTTATTCTACGATAACGTAATATCCGTGTGATTGTAATATCTGTAGGTCCAACATCGAACAATTTGATTTATAGTTTAACTTGTATCTTTGTACCTATTTCACCTTCGTGTTAAAATATAATGTGCATTAAATTAACGAAACGATCGCACTATTTCATCTTAAATCGGTTGTTAGCTGTTTTCGGTATATTTAAAAAAAAAATGGAAAATAACATGTAAATCAGACTTTCAAAGTCATTGTATTTGAAATCGGGTTTTCGTATTCGTTTTGTTTTTTTCCATATCGGCATGTCTGTTTGATTTATAATCGGTACAATCTAGTGCAGTTTTAATTAATTAAATACTCCAAGTTAATACGAAGAAATGTATCAGTTCAATTACTGTTATTTTACGGTTCGATTCAAAAATCTGATTTATTAATCATCGAATCGTGTTTTGGAACATCCGAAATTAAATAAAGTTTATTGAAATGGTGAAATATATTTTTCGTTCAGTTAAATTTTCACGGTGAAAGAATCAATGGAATTTTATAGTAAAGAGTTTTAAGCGACATCTCACTGTGAAATCTCAAATGAAATTGAAAATCTTACAAGAAAATTTGTTGACTATCACACGCTGCAATTTAAAATTTCTCAGAACCTTCAAAAATTTCTCAGATAATAAAAAAATAAATAAACTAGCCGTCATTCAATTAATGAAAAAAATATATTGCCCAAGGTAGTAATTTCAAAAAGTAGATTCGAATGTTCAGAAAATCAGAACGCATGAAGAAATTTCAGACATCTTTACAAACATTGAGCAACTACTTTTCGCACATTGATTCTTATGCATTTTTTCTTTGTTACAACCAGCAATAAATATATTAATTTGGCAACACTAATTATTTACGAATAGCGAATTTTTCTCTTTTTAGATAAGATTTTATTTCGGCCGTGTAAAGTGGGTCGTTCAATACGGTTGCATTTACATACATGTGTCGAACAAAACCAATTAATTAATTTAAGTAAATTTTCTATGGAAATTATAATAATGTGAGATTCTTTTGTGAAAAAACCATTATGATAAGAGTGTAATTAATTAGTTATTTATTTGAAAATGAAAAAAATATCAATTTGTTTTGAAATATCACGATACTCATATCCTTTCGAATCAACTTTTGTTATTGTTTTTAAATTCAGGAACCACTGTAATTGATATCTGAATGCATATTATAATTTAAAAAAAATAATATGTATTTTGCATTAAAAAAACTGGTCGACCTAGATGCATGAAAATTAACGATATTTTAATGGAAATATTTAAAATATTTTTAATTGAATTGATTTATTTACGACGAATTTTACAAATATCCGGAATATTTTTAACTGGACTTTGATAGATGTCGGCAATGATATACACTTATTTTAAATGCCAGATATCTCTCGGAATGAAAAAAAAACAGACAGTATTTTTTTATATTTATATTCTCACGTAAAAATCTAAATAGACACAATAAAACAAACCTCAAATCGCTTTCGATTAAAAAGCAGTTATTACACCTTCACTGTTTTGCAGCACAATTAACGTTAAATTTGATAAACGAATCCTTGACACAGTTAACATCGATTTTCACCAATGAAAATGAAAAAATAGTGCAAGAACTTAGAAAAATTAACACAAAAAACATAACCTTGTCCTGTCGAGTTCTTCCTCGTGTGTCATACGAATTAATGATTCGTATTCACCGTTATTTAGCAAATATTTAAAGTGGTCTATTGTTTCGCGTATTCCTTATCATTGTTCTCGTCAACAATATCAAATTGACATATCACGATCGAGAAGGTAAAATAATTGATTGTGCGGTTCTTCGTAGCGGGCGTCCGGATGATTGGCATTTGCCGGCATAATTCAAACAAATAGCAGTACCATTATAGAATGACTTTCCAATAATTCCAGTAATACTGCTTATATCAGAACAAATAAATTCCAGTTTCGTAAAAAAGCACGTATTCTGCATTCTCTGGAACATTGTCATAAATATGCTTATATATGTATAATAATACTTTTACCAAAGCTTTGATATTCTCAAACTTCTTTATTTGTATTTACGTAATATATACTTTGTTTATCTTATGAATTTTGAGATCTTTATCATTTTATGTTTTACGAAAAAATATATTTTTTTAAGTTCCTGATTAAATTGCGACACATCTCATGTTTGTTTACAATACAAGTTTCTTTAGTATGTCATCGTGAAAAGCGTAAGTAAAACGCAATACAAGATCAATTACTCTATATTCCATTTATGTATTGTTGAATGTGTCCGGTATTTGTTTATATGTAAACATTTTTCGAATTCCTTCTGTCTCATTAATTGGTTCGTGTCATTTTTACGAATTTTCTTTAACCAAAGTGAGAATCTGCATATTTTTTATGCAGTATGAAAATTAACCATGTTCATTTTGCACGTGGATGATTTCCGATTTTCTCGAGCATGTTTAATTGCTGGATAAGTTTATTCATCTTTTGAATGTTAATTCGAATAACTTTTACTAAGCTCGATTTCGATTTTGAAATTATCACGCAAAATATGATTATTCATTTATGAAAAGAAAATTATATATTTGTAAAAAAATTTTCTGAACTGATAAATGTTTCATCATGTTTTAGACATAAAAGAACATTACATAATTTCAAAAAATAACAAAGGTATCAATAAATCTTTTTGTTTTGCAATTACGATTATTTTTCAACACATTCATAATATACATACCATAAATATCACCCACAAATTAAAAATCCGATGAAGCAATCCGAGTATGTATCGAAAAAAACATAATGAAGCCGTTTTTAATGAGATGATTTAAAAGCTCTTAAAAAATGGCCCTAAAGAAACGAGCACCAATCAACATTCTCCTTCGCGAAATGTTCTCACCACATTACTCGTCTTTTTCTTCTCGTTGACTTTTTCGTAACTTATCAATAATTGTCGACGGCACTCTTCAAAAACAGGATCCACATTTTGCTCTCAAAACCAAGAAACCATAAAAAAGCGACTCGATAACCGATGGCGACACCCACCCGATACCAAGAAGAGCCAGGCTTCACTCTCGATTCCGAAATGATCGACAAATTGGTCAATTCGAGGGCAGTTGGGCAAGACCAGAGATACTTCACACCCATCGTCAATGTACCGAGACACCAGGAAGCCTCCAAAGGGTGTCCAGACGTCGTTAATTCGATATGTCGAATTGCGCAACTTCGGTCTACTTAGGTAGGCCGGTGTTTATGTCATAGGGCTGCTTCGATTGCATCGGAGACCAGTTCTTCGGATGCAGGTGGGGCTGTGTACAGATATGTGAGATGTGTGAGCTCTTCAAAATCTGATCTGATTATCCCTTGGTATATAAAGGTGCATGTCTCCGACGAAGAGACATTCAAGTTAAGTTCGATTCGTAAGTGGTCGAGATGAAGTGCACGGTATGTTGTTGGTGTATTATATTATATGTATTGATTTTTTCATTTGTGAGATAAACGTTTAGACTCTTATTCAATAAGTGATAGATTTGATTTTTTATAATTAATTGCATAAAATATTTGTGTTATACTAGTACATTATATCAATTTTATAAATATTTTTATTACAGGTATTTGCTTTATTCGCTTTGGTCCTGATCGTCTCAGCAGAAGACGAAAAGAAGAACGAGAAACGAAGCATAGGATATGAAGATTTAGGATATGGAGGACTAGGAGGATATGGTGGTCACATTAGCAGTGGAATAGAACTAGGAGGATATGGTGGTCATATTAGCAGTGGAATAGGTCTAGGAGGATATGGTGGCCATCTTAGCAGTGGATTAGATCATGGATATGGCAGTTCTTTACTTTCATCAGGATCAGGTCTTGATTATGGTTTGAGTTTAGGAGGAATCAATCATGTAACCACCATTACTAAGAACGTAGCCGTCCCAGTGCCTCATCCTGTGCCTGTTCCCGTGAAAGTGGCTGTTCCCGTAGACAGGCCTTATCCCGTTCCAGTACCGAAGCCATATCCTGTACATGTGGAAAAACCATACCCTGTTCCAGTTAAGGTTCCAGTTTATCACAAAATCGCTGTTCCCGTACCGAAGCCTTATCCCGTTTATGTACCAAAGCCGTACCCAGTCACTGTTCATAAGACTGTTCCCGTTTACGTGAAGAGTCATGGATGGTCCGGTGGGTTTGGAAAGTTCGGGTGGTAATTTTTTTATTCGATAAAATATTTTAATTTTTGTAAAATTCGTGTATTTAATGTAAAATCCACTATATTTTCATTTTAAATTTTTAAATTGCATTTTTTTCAATATGTACGGGTGTACTGTATGATGTATTGCCATATGTGTATCTTATGTTAAATGTAAATAAATAATATAAATAACGAACGAAACGATCGTAACTCAAAACATATTTTTTCATTTTTACCTTTTCTATTTGACCAAAAAAAAACGAGCACTCGATTATGGTATCTATAATATATAACTAATAAAAAATGATGTTTACAATTTCAAAGAATTCATCCTAAATTTATCTGAAAACAACTTAGAAAGTTACAAAAAGAAAATGTTTGATACGATCATAAAAAGAACAACGAATTCGTGTGAACAGCATCCAAAATATTCCGAATCACATAAAGTATATTATGAAATAAAACAATGAGCTGAAATCACGCTGCAATTGCAATTTTATTGTTGTTCAGCAACACTCATTGAAATTTTGTTCGAAAGAGTATATTACAGCACGACACAAAACGTGATCCATTGAGAGTTAGTTAGTGATGTATAAAAAAATCACCAGGAAAATCCCCCATCATCACAGAAAACCATTGTTCGTCTATGATAAGTGCATGAAGTTCTCGCTTTTGATGTACGTTCAAAACGTGCCTCTTTATCATCAAAATATTGTTCCATTAGAAAGTGCATTTTTTAGCGTCTCAAACTCAATTGCACATCATTTTGTAGTTTACTTGTTTTTTGAGAAAACGTGAGCTGAGTCGACCGAAACTTTAATTTTGCGCTGAAACAAAATTGTCATTATGAAAATTTACCAATGAACATTCTTTATCAATAGATTTTAATCGAATAGAATTTTTTTGAATGTTTTATTTATGTGATTTCATAATACATAAATATTTATATTTACATTTGATTTAATATTTACCCACATATATTTGATCTCGATGCTCAAATATTTTAATGAACGAGATTTAACAAGATTGATTTCGGCATATCAAATGATAAAAATATGAATAAATTATCTATTTTTATTATGAATATTACTCAATTCGTAATCGATGTTACTAACGACATGAACATTATTTCACGTCAATCCAATTACTTTGCATGATACCAATTTTTACGAGTCGTAAAAATAATATTTATTTGATTATGATTTTTGAATATTTATTGCATCAATGTGATCTACTTTCATTTTTTTGTTCGTCTTCTTTTTTCATCAAATTATGCGAAAAAAAAGTGCAATGAAAATTGTTGATCAACCTGTTCGTCAATCAGCACAATTTGTGTTGTCTATATACGAATCGGCGGTCAACAAAATTGCAATAAGTTGAACTTAATATTATATAAGAAAATCATTACTAGATTGTGCATTTATGTGGTCATTGATCGACTTTATTGCGTAACTGTTAGATAATACTAGACATAAATCTTGAAAAAAATAAAAGATATTCGTATTTGTTATGCATTAATTTAAACAGAAAAGAGTGCAATAAAAATGGCAAGAGATTGTTGTTAATAAATTAAACATTTCTAAAATCAGCCTCAGAATAACTATCACTTTTGTGTGCTCGAATAACTTTCAATGTTACTGAAATGCATTACAATAACAAACAAAGTAAACAAAAGCAAGCTCATTTGAAGAGAAATGATGTATACTTTTACCGCTTAGAATATTTCTGAAGTTAAATTTATGAATATGAAAATGCAAATTATTACAAAAATGCTTTATTAAAATTGTAAAAAAACTTATACATGTATCAACAAAAAAAGATAACCACAAATTAACAACGATTCACTTCAAATGAATCAATATCCGTGATTTTTGTATCCATAAACTTGTGTTGATTGTCCAGGTGCTTCTACTTGGTACAAGTGTCCAGCATGTTGATATCCTGGACTGCTTGGTTGGTAAGCAACTTTTTGCTCTGTAGCTTCACTGTGTTGTTGGTAAGAATCCTGACCCAATTTTTGCTGAGCATATGAACCATGATCCACATCAATGGAGTACGATTGGGGAGCACTTCCATGATACGAAGAAATTTCTTGAGATTGATACGAAGTAGGTTTAGAATCAGATGATTGGTGATGATGATAAGCTAAAGGACTCTGAACTTGTTGAGATTCTCCACCGTATTGTTCTCCATGACCGGATGATTCGTAACCGCCTCCTAATCCACCGGAAGACAGCTCTTCATGACCACCATAGGATGGAATTTGGTTCTGGAAATGAGAGCCAGCATCAAAATGGCCACCGCCTCCTCCATGACCTAAACCAGAATCGTGATGTCCACTAGAAACTGGGACTGGGATGGGTTGAGGAACTTTGATGATCTGAGGTACGGGAACTGGGTATGGTTTGTTCACGTGCACTGGATAAGGGATGTTATGAGGAATCTTGACTGGGTAAGGTACTGGAATTTTGATGGCTACAGTTTTAGTGATTTTTATCACTTTCGTTGGGACTTCGGGAAGATCTACGTGCTGCCCAAGAAACTGGAGCTTGGCGTTGTAACCAGGTACAGGTATATGTTGAAGATGTTCTGAATGGTGTGATGGATATGCGTTTATTGCTGACAAGCAAAACGCCATTAGAGCGAATGTCACCTGAAAATTAAATTATTTAAATTTCAATCAAGTGTTGGATAAATTTAATTAAGTGTCGCATTTTTTCTGTCAGTGGATTTATCAATAACTTATCGAATCTAGTGAGTAAAAAAATTGGAACTTTCCCATCTATCAAATTTCACCTTTCGATTTCTATACTATATGAAATTATGTGCGATAGATAACATCTTATTTTCGAGCAAAAAGTCGTTATAATTCAGTAATCACTCTATGCAAATTAGAAACTCAACACATCGTACGAAAATATACATAAAAAACATTATTGTTTATCCATTATTTTAATTTTTTTACTAACCAACAATAAGAATATCACTATTAAAAAAACGCACACAACATAAATCAACTTATAATAAACCCATATTGACCACTAAACTTTTCACAAGATCAAGCTACAAAAAAAAACACGATCGGATTCCAAAACGAAAAAAGCGCGCCAATTTCAAAACGACCCACGAATGCCAACGTACCGGAGTCATCATGGCGTCCCAACTTTGTTGTCCGGGACCCTGAAGGAAGAGGCTGTTGCGAAACTGATGGCCACCGGACGTCGCTACCGCGTTTATATACTCGACGAACATTCTCCAGAGAGAGAGGCACTTTCGCGATGTGCTGGAGAGCAATTTGGGCCGGCTAGCTGAAAGTGGCCACCGTCTCCGTCTCCATCGTCAGCTGGACACTTCCGCATGCAAGGATACCGTCTCCGATGTCAACGTCCGCACGAACGAAAGGTCCAAAAATAGGACAAATTTAATTGATTTGCCTCTGTTGCATTGGGACGTCGTTTTGTTAAAGCTTCAGAGAAAGTCTTTTTCATGTGTGACGTAATGGCGGCAGTTCGATTTTGTCAATGGTCTCGGTCTCTTTTCATTGTGTTTGGTTCCGATCGTTTTTTTGATTTGAGATATTTCGATCATTCGAATAACAATGCGGCATAAATTTTCGTGGATTGATTGGGTTTTCTTTCATTTTCCGATGCGTCGATTTTGTTTTTTTATGTTTGTTTATTTAGAATCGACATGTCACGAAAGTAGTAGTTGCGAAATTGTGATGTAACTATCTATCCAATATGATTTAATCCTCGAGAAAAAAATTTAAGTGAAAGTAAAAGTGAGAAAAATGAAATTCCAGAATCCATTAAAAATTCAAGCATTTTCGTAAAAAAAAAATATCATTGTGATTAACATTCGAACTCATTCACTTCCTTTATCCAAATTATGCGTGAAAATAATTGAACAAAAATCAGTTACATTTCAATCGATCGATATCTGCATATAATATGAATGAGTAATATGTAATTAAGTAGAGTTCAATTTTAAAAGTAAGATACTGAATTACATAAAACGGGCGTGTAGTTCCGATTCTTATACCATTACCTTTCACTCTTGAGGGTTTTTCTCACAAACCCATATCATGTAGTCAAACCATTAAATATTGAGTTTCATTACCGCAATGTGAGTATGTGTTTATGTAATTTAATTGGAAAGAAAAACAAATATTTCATAAAAAATATTTAATCAAATTATAAAATTTCTTACAAATACATGGCACAGTTATTACTACAAGACAAAATATTGGAGATCTTTGTATATTAACCTAAAGTATAGCCACTACGTTATTATTTTTGAATTTGTTTCAACTTGAGTTCTTTGATTTTTTCTTGCTGCCTCAGCAGTCTTTCTGCCCGTAATTCATCTTCAATTCTTTCCGATCCTGACACTTCACACTTTGATTGAACCACCTGCAATTTTGTGTAACCAATTTTGTACCCTTAATTTTCACACAAGAAAATTTCTCCAAGGCTGAAAATATGCTAGTTAATTTTACAAGACATTTTTTTAATACAAAATGTCGATCTAAATAATTGAAAAATTGTAATCTAACAAATATTGCTATGACATCAAACCCTAAATTGCAATAAAAAATATTGCAATAATATAATTGTATAAGTTAAATCCGAATATTATAGTTTGTTTTAATTGTACTCACCAATACAAACTGATTCGCCTATGTATATAAAAAATATTAAATTTACATATCTAAACGATACTATACAAATCTAGCAAATACTATTAATGTTCAATATCTTAGCACAACAAATAATCAGGTACATCTTGTTAAACTTTGGAATGGCACATTTGTTTTTGAGGATCAGAATTTGGAATTCGTGTCTCCTCGGCAAATGGAGGTTTATCCATTTGCTCAGCCACCCATTTTTTTACTTTTTGCTCCGTCCAAAAACCATCATAAAATATAGTAGGTTTGATCCAAGCACCATTTATATTAAAGGGATGAGAAATATAATTACTCGTTCCAAGAGAAAGATCTTCAGGACCGTTCATGGGAGGCGTGCGCCCACCGCATGACTGCTGACATTCCATCATACCAGTCTGACTGTTCATTGTAAAATTTTTTGGAGGCATACTAATATTTACATTAACTTTATTGTGATGTCTTTCATAATTATCATACAGCGGCCAAGGAGGGAATTCAGTATAAAACGTATTATGATAAAGAGGGGGAGGTGGTGTATGGGAAGTTCCACATTGCACACTGTAAAGGGGTGGCATAACATGTTGAACTAAGTAGCTAACGTTTGATGGATGATGTGATGTCGCTATTGGAGGAGGACCAGGAGCAGGTCTCATGTTCCCGGGTATCATAGCCGAAGGAGCCTGTGGAATTTGAGGGTTAACAGGATTAACTACCTTTGGAATATGATTCGCTACGAATCCTGCAGGCTTGGTGGCTATTTGATTTGCGGGGAAATTTGGTGTTTCAATTGAATTTGTTTGTGGCAGTACTCTTGAATTAATATTATTATTGTTGTTGTTGTTATTAGGCAATTGGTTATGAGATTTTTCTCCATTTTTGATTCCATATCTTTGCGGAGATTTCACAGTTTTCGATTGGTTATTTTCACCCGAAAGTGAACTATCACTAGAATCTTTACGATGCGATTGTCCTGAAGAGTTGTTTACAAAAGCATTTTTTGGTTCACCAATATTTGGTTGGTGCATATTTGAATTATCATTATCTGGAGAAATATCAGTACAATGCCTTTTATCAATTTGCTTTTCATTCTTGGTGGATTCCAACTGTTCCATAAGTTGCGCAGCAATCGATCCTCCAAAGCTCAATAAAGTTTCGCGCAATGCATTAGTGACCGACGTCTGAAATCACATCCGTTCAGTGAATATGTGATGAGTTTTCAAAAATAGAATTTATTTTTGGCCAAATCACCTTTCTCGCATTGTATATAGCAGATCCTTTTTGGTGAGATACTGTCGTAGCATAACCAACGTCTTCACGATGAAGTCCCAAAGAAGAAACTGATACGGATACGAACGCAACGACTCCTGCACTATATTTACCATTCGAATAATCGACAAAATCTGAAACAATCAAATGAAGAATAATATAAAATTGTTTAATTTCAATTTATATACGAAAAATAATTTGCATACCGAGTTCTTGTCTAGTGACTGACCAATTCCAATTTTTAAAACCCCATTTTGAATGCCCAAAAGATATCAGCTGTTGCCTTTTTCTGAAGTTTGGATCGAAATCGGGACCCATCTCAGCTGGAACATCTTCTTTTGCAAAAACACCTTCCGGCTGAAATAATTACACATGAAATTATAGTTTTGATTGAAATAGAGATTTTCCAGCATGATTTGAATATATGCTCGTCTTTTTTTACATGGAGGATACATTCTAGAGACTACTATGAAAAAAATATACATGGTGAACGTATAAAAATTGAAGATAGATTCCATCAGTATACTTGAATGAAACATCCATCCGAATATACTTCATAATGGGTAATATGATAAAATTTCGTCATATATCAAATTTTCATTAATACCGCACCAGACCAGTATACAATTATAGTTATTAAAGTATAATTGTATACTGGTATGGTTCAGATATTACCATTGTGGTATAATACAATTTTTTTTTTTAACTTTTAAATCAAGTTAAAATGACAAAATCCACGCGATAAAATAATCGAGTTATTATTCTTGAACCGTGTTATTTCGAAATCGCGTAAAAAGAGTTTTGAGCGAACTTGAATTTAGAAAAATTTACGAAAACGTCCAACATCCCGAACGTATCACTGCAAAACCATCCCATATTTACGTTTAAAATCAATCGAATCGATATCATAAACAACTCATTACGAACGTTTCAACCACGTTTTCATATTCCGCACAATTGTTTGATAATATCACGTGACCGCAAGAGTGGGACAAACCCGCATCGATCTACGTGGAAACAACCGACGAAGTTTCCAACTCCACACGCAAACAAACCCGATCGATTCATTGGGGTTTGTTTGGGTGTGGACTCGTAGAAATCCTCGTAAACAACGCAACCCTCACCATTTTTATGGAGCAAACTGCAGCCGGCGGTTGACAGTGTCCGGCGAGCGAAGGGAGACCAGAACCTGAAGAATGTGGAGATTGCAACGGTCTCATCCGGCTCATCGTCTCGAGCTGGTGCACTCTTCGGCGGTGCAACGGGCGCCCAGCTGTTGGCGCTGCACCGGCGCGGCGCCGGTGCCAACACAACACTGCTGCCAACCGCCCACAGTGGTGCCAACGGTTTGCACTGCTGCCGAACTCTGATTTTGAATTGGGGTCTGGACTGAGCTTCGAGCCGGAAGTGAACTGTTATCGAAAGTCGCTAAAAATTGAAATTTTTGGTGGAAAATCAACATTGAACTGGAAAAAATGTCGGTTCAGTAAAAAAAATTGTGTTGCGAATGTTTTTTACAAAATATTTTTCTTGGAAAAGTCGTTTTTTTTTTTTAACCCATTACCTCCTACTGTATTCACATGGGTACACTTGTTGAAGGCGTGATTTCATGTTTTCCTATAATGATTATCCTATTAATGATGAGTAGTTACTCATTTCAACAATATATGGTATTTGTAATCTATGGAAACAGTCAATATGGCGGGAATGAAATGATAAGTGTCATTATTGTCAGTTTGTTTTTTTTTGTCGTGTACTCATGTGAGTACAGTGGGAGGTAATGGGTTTGAGTTGAATCGAAAACCGGAACCGAATCTAATTATATTTTTGGTAATGTATCATTTGAGTGGTCTTAAGATTAAGTTGGCAGCACTGTATTCTCTCAAATAAACAGTTAATCTGACGTTGGTAGGTATATGTTCATCTTTTTTTCTCGATTTTATAGAATTAACTTATAGTATGTTTAAAGTAACAATTGAATGGTGATATTTACTTATTTTCGGGGCAGGACTTTTATTAAAACCATCCTTTAAAATCATAATAGGTCTCGTTTTCAGGGAAACACGGTAGTTGTTTACAGTGCTTTAAAAAAAAAAAAAGGTGCTGGAACGCACTTTTTCAAGCCTGTTAATTTAATTATTTTATGGGTCCTATGATACCCTTTATTCAAAAGCGACTAACAGTCAATGGCTTCCAAGAAAAAAATAAAAAAAATTCAAATAAAGAAGAAAATAAAATTTTGCAAACATTTATTTAAATTTCGAGAAAAAATGTGCCGGAACACCGTTCCGCTGCGTTACAGGATAAAAAAAGCCCTGTTTGTTTATAATAATAAACAATCAGCTCGATAAAACTTTTCAAATACATCCCAAACCATCCCATCATCACCGCAACATAAAAAAGACCGATAAAAAAACCAACCGATTTCCATCAAAACAAAAACCTCCAACACTCCAACAACACCAAAATCGACTTCGAAAATAAAAGGCTCCAGTGGACGAAGACCGTCCACCCCACCAAAAAAGCGCAGCAACGAAAATGGCCGTGCGCGAAAGCCTGATGGGCCAAAGCTCGGAGGCCGTGCTCGGCCGCCGGTGGGGCCAGCGGGTCAAGCGGGCGGCGGGTGCGCGATGGCGGGGCGAGACGGGGAGCGGGGCGACCGCGGGGGCGTGCCCCCCGCCCGAAGGGGGCTCGCGAGCACCCTGGGCTGGAGCGCCGTTTCCCTGGCCGTGCTCGTCGCCGACTCCGCCGCTGGTGAGCGTTGGAACTTTGAAAAAGTTTTGCCGTTTTGTGTCGGAAGTTTCGAAAAAGTTTTCGGAGTTTGCGACGGTCGGGAGTTGTTCGGGTTTCGGTTCGGATTTGAAATTGGTCGTTTTGTGGTTTAACGTTTTGTGCGGTTTTATCGCATTAGCCGAGGGGGGAATCCGTGGGGTTCTTAAAGTTTATAAATTTGTTATGAGAATTATGACGAGGTATACAGGTAGTACGACCGAAAAAAATGATAAATATTTTTTTAGTTAATTAATTATTTTTTTTAAATTGAATGATAAATCTCATGTGAGAAATTTAAAACTGCTAAAAAAATTCGTATTAAAAAAAATGGTTGCTGCTTTTAATTTAATTAATTAAATAATACAAAAATTTGAATGATGAGCCAAACAGTGAAAGATTTTCGATTGTTATTTATTTATTATTTGATATTTGATTGATTATTGTATTAATTAAAGTAAAACTACTGAAAAAAAATATATAGATTCAACTTACGACCGAGGTTCAGGAATATATCTCCATCGTTAGTGGAGGATTACCTATATCTGAATAAATCTTTGAATGCCTCAAATTTACACACATACTTCAAATGAAAAACATTGGCAAATTTGTATCACATACAATAAACCCCCCTGTATCGTTCAAATGCATTCAAATTTTTTTCAAATGCATTTGAAACAAGCAGTTGATGCGTAAAAATGTCAAAAAAAAATTAAAATTGAAAAACCTTAACCCCCTATAACGTGGAATCTACCTTGGCATTATAGGGAGTTGTTTACTGTACATATAAAAAGTTCTGTTTTGGACTCACCCACCCCTCAAAAAAGCCTAAATATGAATGAATGAGTTAAAGAATGTTTGAAATGAATGATTTTAAGTTTGCCAACTTTTTTGGACAAATCGTTAAATATTGATATGAAACAACTCCAATGGAAAATTTATAGAATACCCATTTAAAAACTTAAGTTCAAATTTATCTCAAATTATTTAAAGTAGTTGTTAAATATTTTAACAATTTATCAAAATAATCAAAACTCTTTTTTAGATGTGGCTCTTGTCGCTTATTATTGGCACAAAAACTATTTCTACTGGTCTTTGGAAACTTTTCTACTGTTTTTTATACCGACAGTTATAATGCAATTGTTTTCTATGAGATGGTATATCGTCGATGAAGCGGCTACACTTTGGCACTGGATAAGTCATATATTTATGACGGGTTTGATTCATAGGTGTGTATTTATATATTTTATTATTTTATAAAGTCAATATTTTCAATTTTATTTATTTTCATCAGGCACATTAAGTTTGTGAAGACAGCGTATGAGCTTGAACAATCAAAATCGCAACAAGATTTGCATAAAATGTTATTACAACAGAGCGATATTTGTATGCTTCATTTGTTCGAGTCCTTTTTGGAAGCCGCACCACAATTAATTTTACAACTTTATATCACAACTATTCTTCAAGACTGGAAAGCGTTCACTGGTAAAGTTTTTTATTCATTTGGAAATTTCGTTTTTTGTCATTTTAAAATAATCTTCAGGTGCGTAGTCAAATAACATGAAATCCTTTTGGTATATATCGTATATTTCTTTCAATAGAGTAAGCGATATGGTCGAAAAATATTTTTTATTTATTTCATTGTTTGTTCTTCCTAAAGGATTTATATTATCTTTGTTATTTTTCTCAATAATATTTGATATTTTTTTATTATTCAAATATTCTACTAAATAATCTAGTTCTTTTGCAAAGTTTTCCATTTTCAGAATAAAGTCATATTGTACAAAGCATGGTGCACATTCTTGATAATATGGTCTCCAATGTTCATCGAATGATTTTTCATGTACAATATACTTTAAAAATTCTTCAAAATATGGCACAGTTCTATTATCTTCTTCCAAACGATACCATTTGATAATATATTTGCCGTACTTATTGTGATAATAAGTTTTCTTTTCGTCTTCTAATTTGTCCCGAAAAGCTGACAAGAGCCTCTCAAATGGGTGCCGTACGATGAAAAATTTCGTTGTTGTATTTAGCAACTGAAATATATATTTTTTATTTATGAAATTGAATCTATTATTGATATGTAAAGGAGATAATAATACTTACTTCTTGTACTTTTGTTACACCTAAAAACGGATGAGATTGCCTCGCTAACTTGTTGATTTGTGTATTCGAATCTGGAATCAACGTATCCGGATTTAATTCTCCACCCAAAACAGCGAAAACTTTCATCCATATTGTTGATCCTGCTTTACATATTGGACACCATGTCAGATTATTATCACTGAAAGTGACAACATTATGTAAATTCAATTAATGAGTTCTTTCTTTTTTAGAACCACTCACAAACCTATCTATTAAAAGTTTTCTAGTCACTCCGTATTGCATATGACCTTCTTTAGTATTATTTTTACAGTAGTCTTCTACTCGCTGATTTCTTTGAAGTATTTGATTTTTCACATGATCCTAAGAAATTGATTTATAAATGGATATGATTTTTTGAATTCTCAGAAAAATATATGTCTATGCTTACAAAATGTTGCTCTTTTTTCAAATGCCTTTGAAAATAATTTATATTGTCTTTAATTACGTTTTTTATTTTAAGTTCACTATAAACCAATATACAGATAATTGAATATAAAAATATTGTCACAAGAAATACATTTTGCTTCGTTATAGTCATTATTTCTTTCATTGAAATTCACTGTTCAATGTTCTTTTCCAGTTCAACAACGTAACAACATTTATGCTACGATAACTCACTAAAAGAAACTGAATACTGTTACACTATATGCTGTTTTTAAAAAAATGTGTTTTCCATTTAACAAGCTTCATATGTTCAGGGGTCTGCAACACATTTTTTTTTAGATTTGAATGTTTTTTTATTCTCAAAAAATTTATCGATCAAAGTTCTACAAGAAAAATATATTCCATATTTCACATCATTTTATATTTAACAATATTATAGATCAAAATTTTTCGTTTCTATTATATTTTTGTTTAAATTTAAATTAAATTGATAAATAAATTAATAGAAAAATGATAAGAAATTTATTTTATTTTATTTAGTTCTAAACAAAAAAGATTTTTCATGAACTATTTTCAAAAAGTATTTACACGTAATTTACTATTGGAGCACCGTAAGTTCAGTTTACCAAAGACATGCTAATTGTACGTATAACTGTAAAATGTTCAGACGGTGAGATCCATTGTTGAAATTGTACATATATTTAAACAGTTGTCATTTGCATATGCATATGCAAGATCCACAATTTTAAAATAAAACTATTATACAATTTTGAAAATTATCATTTTTTTTTTTGTATTTCAGGACTTTCAATATTCACTTCGTTATGTTCGTTGGGTTGGGCTATTGTAAATTATTTACGTGTATTAAGAAGAATCAGACCAGAAACCGAAGTTCACAATTTGGCTTTGTTACTTCAAATAACATGGAGAGGTGCTCTATTAATAGCTCGAATAGCAGCATTACTTCTTTTTGCTGTTGGTTTTCAATATTGGATATTTTTATTGATTGGTTCGTAAATTCGTATATTTACTTTTTTTTTAAATTTCATGCTATAATTTTATAATTATTTTCAATAGGTTTACATTGGATGATGATGACCATTTGGGTGATTTATCAGAAGACAGATTTTTGTCCTACTCGTCCTGAAGAAATATTTTACAATTGTGTGATTGGTGTAATTTACTGTTTTTGCTTTTTCAATTTAAAAGAGGGACAAGCACGCTACCGAATGTTTGTTTTCTATATTATTATGATTTCTCAAAATATTGCTTGTCTTTTTTTATTCATATTTTTATCTGAATCTGAAACATTGAAACACGAATTGGTTTTCATAACAGTAGCACTAGTGATAGGAGGTACTTTGATAGGTAATTTTTTGTGAAAAGAATCAAATTATTAATAATCGTTCACATTTATTTGATATTCGAATATGTTTTTCAGGTGTTAGTAGTATGCTCATATTCTATAGATGGTTTCATCCCGCTGGACCAATTAAATGGATCGAAAGCAAAATAGAATCTAATACGCCCGATTTGACATCTCAAATCGAAAATAATCAAAGGGAAGTTCCAAAACCTAAGTCAGAATCATCAAATGAGCCTAAAAATTGTAATATGAGGTCCTTAAAAAAACCTTGGATTGATAATATGAACAATTCAAACAAGTAAGTATTACTTATAATAAAACTTTTAGTCGTCTATTGATCGTATCTTTATAATTTTTTTCAATTTTAGAATTGAAAATTCACCACAATCAGAAACCGAATGTACGGATAAAAAACTTCTATTAGATCATTGGATTGCACGCGCTGGCAGCCCAACATTTGCTTCTGCTCCTGTAGACAAAAACGATCTAGATACAACTGGTGTGGAATTTTATTCTGTTGTTAATACACCAGAAAAATTTAATAAAAGTGCCATAGATATGAGTGGGATAGCAAATACTTCGTTTCAGATAGAAAACGAACCGAACGCCAACAGTATTATCGAAAATACTCGAGATAAAAAAACTAAAATATATCTCAAAAATAAAAGAAGTGGAATTTGTTCTCCAATTGAAGTAAGGGTTAATATTCCTAATGTAGCGAAAGAAAAATATAGTTCTAAATTGACTCAAAGTGCTGTTGATATGTCCTCTCAAAAACGAAGAGCTATTTGTTCTTCTAGCCAGTTGGAAGAGGATTTTGATAATGATCATTCAAAGAGTGAAGCTGATAACTTTAAATCTGTTAGTGAAACATCATCTAAAGATCATTTAAGTTCTAATGAAAAAACATCTTCAGGATCAGTGAATTTTGATCTAGATTTAAGCTTTAGTGATATCAACAGTTCTGATATAAACGAATTTAACGAAAACATTGTGCAAAAATTGTGTTTAAGTACTTTAAAAAATATTAAAAACGTACATCAAGATGCCGACATTCAAAATATTCAAAGAATCGCTCTTGAAATTTTAAAAGATTTATATAATAAAGGCGGTCTCAAAGAAGATCAAGATATCGAATCTGAATTGAGTTCTTGTGTCGGGCGAGATTTAGAAACTCCTAGTGAAGTGCTTTCTACGCACGATTATGAAAATATTTGTGCCGTCAATATAGCAAGAGAGGCATGGGGTTTACGATCTTGGAGGGCCTGTGCAGATATGGGCGCTTCTCCTCCACCTCCACCGTTACCAGCTCGCAGACATCCTCCACTCAGTCCTGAACAAAATCATTACATAAACACTATTGCTTATGAACTTTCTAAATGTGAAGAAAGTAATTGTGAGCATAGAGAACAATCAGTTTCATTGAAAAACTCCGATACTTCTGTTTTCATTGCTAAACCATACGTGATTGATCAAAATGGTGGAATGTTCCCATTGGCAACGCCTTTAGAACCTATATTGGAAGAAATTGATTTAGAAGATATTAATAGCAGTATTATCAAACAACAAAGGCGTTGTTCAGAAAGTGCTCTTGTTGCTACTATAGATGAAATCAGACATGATACAGTTACAAATTCTCCCAGAAATGTTTATCATAGAGCCGATTGGGATTCACCCCATTTGAATGTAATCAAAAACAAATCATATAGGGGTGATCGAATTCATTTTTCAAATCAAAATATGTGTAAAGAGCTCTGGAAAGAGTCGACCAATGAATACTCTCCCAAAAGTCCGGCTAAACAAAAATCAGTTCAATTTGATTGTGATGTGCCATTTAGTTATAAGGATTCTACATCAATTACCAGTAATAGTTATTTGCCTAATAGTTCACTTAATAAAGATATAGCAAAAGATGTGATAGAAACTTATAAGCAGTTAAAGAATAATGAAGAAATTCAAAAATATGATAAAAATAAAAAGGTAGTGCATTCTGTAAATGTTCATAATTTAAATAAGGAGAATTCTAAAACAACAAAAATTAAATCTCTCTCTCCTGAAATAAGTCAGAATTTGCCAGGAAGAGAGCACAATTTGTCGTATGAGGAAATAATGTTTTTATCACAACTTGTTAGTGAAAACAATTCACTTTTGTCAAAAAAGCGCAACAGTTATTCATCAACTGAAGATATTTCTAATCTATGTATTAGTTCGTCTCTCCAGTTATTGATTGATCAGGATATTGAAAATGTTGGATCAAAAACATTAGATGGACGATCCAGCTGCAAAAAGAATGGAACTAAACCAAGGAGAAAATTTTCTTTGCTTAGGGAAAAATTTGAACCAAAATCAAAGCATTCAGATGAAGAAATGCTTTTTCAGAGTTTAGAAAGTATCAAATCATCGTCCCAAAATTTGGGGAAAACTACTAGTCAACAATTGATCACGAGCAATTCAAACATTATTGTAGACAATCAAGGAAATAAAATTATTAACGATAAAGAGAATATGACTCCGTTTGAGAAATTAGAAACTGAAACCTGCGCAATTTCAGTAAATAATGAAACTGTTGTTCTTTCTTTGACTCCTTGTGATATGTCGGATCCCAATGTTAATGTTGCAAATTTGAAAGAAAAACGAAGCATATTTTTAAAACAAGTTTTAAGTCCGCCTAAAATTAGTAATATAAATAAAAAATCATGATACGAAAATTTTCGTTTTCATGATTTGAAAATCAGACAATCGTAATATTTATTATTACAAATGTAATCTGTGATAAGTAATTTTCATCTTTTTACTATGAAAAATATTTTCATTTTGTATTAAACTTATTTTTGTAAATATATATGTATGTTGCAAATTTCTATTTTTTTTTTTCATTTAAAATAAAATAAGCTAATACCATGAGGGAAATTAATTTTTTTTTTAAGAATGAATAAAAATAATATTTTTTTATAGAATTTATTATGAAGTAAAAGTTGAAAAGAAAGAAAAATTTTCTTGTTTTCACAAGTAAATTTCCCACACTACTTTCGTAGTGTGGAAAAATTGTGTCAGAAAAAATTCCCGTGCATACGTGCTATTAGGCGACGGATGAAATATAACCTCAAATTTTTCGTAGTTCAGTCAAGTGTGGATTTTTACCTGTCGTAAATTTAAAGAATGCAGCATAATTAAGATCAGTCCGCTGGTCGATGGTTTGTTTTCTTTTCTATTATTTTGCTCTACTTGACAAAGTGAACTTATTGAAATGTTTCATGTGTAAATTACAGAAAAGTTTAAAAAACAATATTCAAAAACTCCATAATGAAAATTAGAGAAAAATCTAAACATGAAAATAAACTATACAAAAAGAAAATCAAACATATTTTAGAATGTACAAATGTAAATGACATCCTACATAAAGTAGATGAATCAGATTTAAATGATACTGTTATGAAATATGTTGTTGATTCCGATTCCTCAGTCGAAATCACGTCTTTAAGTAAAGCAAAAAATAAATCTAATCTCTCTGCAAAAAATAACAATGTTCCTAACATAAAAAAAATTGAGAATAACAAAAAACAAAATGAAGTTAAACATCCCAAAAGAAAAATGGCAAATGGATCTAATTTTTCTAATGTAAAAAATCATAAACCTAAAGCTATTCATTCCCAGCGAAGTAGTCCATCAGATATTGGTATGATAGGTGCTATATCTGATATTGTATTGTCCGAAAATCAATCAGTTTTATGTACTGATGATTTAAATAATGATTATAAAACTAAGCAATTCGCCCATCGTGATAAAACTGTTATCAGTAGTAAAATAAATGATTTAGAAACATTCAATTCAAAGAAACCTCTTGATCAAGGGGAATTTCAATTTAACTTTCTTGAGAAAAATGCTTTAAACGACTTAAATTCTACAAAAAAGAAAAAAAAGAAAGAAAAGAAGAAATGTAGAGAACTTTTAAGCAAAAATACAATTTCTAAATTGAAAAAGATCCCACACGAACAGAGTTCTGAAAATAATGATAACCCATGTTTAAATAGTGTATCTTTGTTGAAAGTAGAAACAAAAAATAAAAGTCCACACAAAATAAACTTGGCAAAAACCTACTCAAAACCATCAACCATAATAAAAGTTCCTCAAATATTATTGAATACTGATTACGGTTTTTATAGTCCAGAAGAACATATTGACTATCATCACTCTGTTGTTGAATTATTTGATAAAACTCCCGTAAATAAGGAAGTTTCATTCCATACCATAGGCGAAAACACTTTCAATGACATTACAAAAGAAAACTTGACTCAAACAAACAAAGAAAATCACAATATTAATCCTGAAACAAGCGATATGGATGTTACTGAAAAAGAAGACAGTATTCACAATCTCAAAAGCCTTCTTACTTTCGACAATGAATTGCAATTTGCAGATAAACAAGAAAAAGACTTCAAATTGTATGAATTGTCCAATTTTTGCATATTAACTCTGAAAAATGGGTCTAAAGTTTGTTTCTGTGGTAAAATGAAAGTGTCTCTTTTATTCGGACGTGTAGAAGTTTTGGGTCATAATCTCAATGAGAAATTTTGCGAGTTGTACAGCGTAAATGGTTTTAGTTTGCTGAATTTTGAAACATTACCCAACGAAGGTGATTTAGAAGACTTGAGATGTAAATTGATGAAATATGATGTATCTTCCTCTATAGTCGATGATATATTCACAGATATCATAGCAGGTGATGCTCTATTAATAATGAAGCCGATCACTAATGTTTTGACGCAGTTCATTTCAAAACATTTATCCAACTGTGATATATTTTCTAATATCAAAAGTACTCTAAGCGCCAAAAATCAATATTCAGCATTATTACAGTCTAGTTTTTATACTGGTAATTATTCAGGAGTTTTTATTAAAAATGATTCTTGGAATGATACAATTGATTCCATTATGTTACGACTAAACAAAAGTAAGTATTTTTCTATTTAGAAATTTTCCGATTCTACAGTATTTTATTGATTTTTACTTTGTAGATTTGAGAAATTCGATTCTGTTTTGTGGCGGAAAAAATGCAGGAAAGTCAACAATGATGAGATACACTATCAATAGAATTTTGAATCACGGACCAGTTCTTGTAATAGATTTGGATCCGGGGCAGCCAGAATTCACAATTTGTGGAGTTGTATCTGTAACTGTTGTCGAAAATTCTTTATTAGGACCTAATTTTACTCATTTAAAACAACCAATTAGGTGGGTTTGGATCGTAGGAAAAAAGCGAAATTATCACACGGAAATGTAAATTTAAAATTGAATTTCAGTTGAAATAATCTCTCGATAACAAATCCACTCTTTTTGTGCCTTTATCTTATTAGTTGTATACATATCCCGTATGGCTTATCTGTTTATCTGAAATTCTTAGTGAAATCATTTTAGGTACACATCTGTGAAAGTGCTTTGTTGTCAACTGTTAATATTTATCAACTTTCATTTCTGTTGTGAAAATTTGGCTTTTCCAAAAATGATTATAAAAAAGGTTCTTTTAAATTGTTTATTTTTTTATGTTGTAGGTCAAATTCTATTGGACTGATTAACGTTGTTGAAAATATTGATAGATATGTAAATGCAATAACAAGCTTAGCGGAATTTTTAAACAGCTCTGCAGAATATGTTAAAATGCCATGGGTCATCAACACCATGGGATTCGTAGATTCCATAGGACTGAAATTGTTGACTGTTATCTTGAATCTATTCAAGCCTACCGTTTTAATCGAAATAAAGAGTGCAACTACCAAAAATAACTTTTGTATGGACATCACTTCTCGAAATATCAACACGTTTCAATACGATGCAGATTTCCAAACATGGGAACATTGTGGGCCGATTGTATCACATGATTTTGAATACTTTGAATGCGCTCCTTACCAGCAATTGTGGAAAAATGTTGATAAATCTTTCATTTCGAGAAATATTAATACAAGAACCGAAAGACTCTTGAACGTCTTGGCATACTTTAGTGAGATGACATCATCAAACTGCCTATCATTGTTGAACGTTATTCCATATTCGTTAGTAAATACTCACCTACTTACTTTCTTATAAATACGTTTTTGTTTTATCTTTAGTTTTCAATTTCAGTGTTTCGTTAAATGTAATAAAAATTTCAATGAACTCCTTGATTGTTCAAGACAAATATGTTGCAAATATTTTAAACGGTCGTTTAGTAAATCTTTGCATCGAAAACGACACATTAAAGAAAAATACGACAAATGTATACAAACTGAATGCAGTTCCAGTCGAATGTTTAGGATATGGTAAGACTTAAATAAAGCATTATTATTATCATTATATTATTTTGTTTCAAAATTTTTTTTGTTTGAAGGTTTAGTGAGAGGTGTCGATATTGATAATCAAGCTCTTTATATTTTGACACCCGTAAACGAAGATTTACTAAAACAAGTCAATCTACTAGTCTATGTTGAAACACTGCCAGAATGCTGCAGTATATTTTCAGTTCCTCATTTGCCCAATGATACTCTTATACCCTACACTGCACCTCTTCACGACAATGCAGAGCATAAAAATCTTCATCAAGTTCCAAGGCGCAAATTTAACGCAAATCGATTGCTCGATATAGCGAGGAAGTCTTCGAAAATATAAGATTCTACACATTGTAAATGCGTAGAGCTCTGAGACTGGTAATATTATTATTTTTGTATCATGAGAATAAATAAAACTGTATCAACATTCTTTTACGAGTTTCCTTTCGTGTATCCAATACTAAAAGTAAATGAAAAGGGTGAATAGGTAGTGTGAGAGTATTAAACAGATACTAGTGAATTCACAGATTTTATAAAAATGTATTTGATTCAAAGTTATCAAATGAGGTTGTTTTTAAACAAATAGTTTCTGAACATTTTGTAAGGCAAAACAACTACAAATCGAGTTTCCAAATATAGCATATTATCATTTGAAGAAAAAAAAACATAGTATTTCAAGAACCTATAATAAAAATAAAGTTTTAAAAATAGCCACTTCTTTAATAACTCAAATATGTAATATTCTAATATAATAAATAATTAATTTCAAAGAAAGGGGACCGTTCGATGATGCAAAGTCCCATGGTTTTGAATTAAAAAAAAACTTTACGATCGACAACACAAAGAAGTAAATGCACCTGTGATATGCCTCTAGTATGTCGCCACCTATTGACGCGTGGCCGCCTGAGAATATCATCAGTCTTCGGTTTCATTTGTCGTGAATTCAACGCGTGCATAACACGCGTATGGATATATAGCAACCAACGAAACCAATATATATATCACAAGCATATAATACAACATACATATTGAACTGCCACGCGATTAACAATTTTTATATATTAATTTGTGGCATGCTTATTAATTTTTTTTTTTTGGTATTTGTACAAAGTATGGAAATAAGAGTACGTTATGCCAATCGCATTTTCATAGGTTTCAAGTCGAACAATATTAAAATAAAGACATCTTACATTATTTATAAATTGAATTATGTGTGTAATGAGGTGCATTATCAATGGAAATGTATCAATTTCAGAGCGTAAAAATTAGCAACAGTTTAGTCATTTCTTAAGAGTATACAAATAGATTTAACATTGATTAATACAACGCCGATAGCGCAAACGACCCGTTTCCGTGTGCGAAACTGGTCTCAAGCGCCGACGAGTAAAAAAGTGTATATATCCTTAACTAAAATAATTTCCCATAACTCGCTCAGATGAATCCGGACGCATCGTCGAACATAAAAAGGCAGAGCCGCCGCTCATACAAATGAAAGTCTGGATTAATAAAACTTGTACATATATTTGATATTAAAATTTGCTTTCGAATTATAAAGATACACTGATTCAAAGAAAATGACCCGTCCCTTAACAATACAGTGGTGGAGGGACAGTGAACATGATCGTTAAACGATCCTGCAATTGAAATACAGTCGAAGGATGTCTGTCATGTCATGTGTGATGTACCGATGTGTGACGCGTACGATAGCGTATCGTTGTGTGTGTCGACGGTGCGCGTGTGTGCGCGTACACATATACGCGTATCATGAACTGAGTGAGTGACGGCAAACGGAGTACGAGGATATTATAGCAAAGCGCATCTGGTCTTCTTCTTTTTCTTGACCTGCAGAGCGGCTCTGGTCGCCGTCTCGAAAACCTCGCGGACGCCCTCCTTGCTTTTAGCCGAACATTCCAAGTAAGCGAACGCGTTTATCTTCTCCGCCATAGCGCGCCCCTCTTGCGGCTTGACGGGCTCCTGTTTGATCTTGCGCAACTCGGCGACGGTCGCGGGGTCGTTGCGCAGATCTTTCTTGTTGCCGACGAGGATGATGGGGACGGAGGGGCAGAAGTGCTTCACCTCCGGCGTCCACTTCTCGGGGATGTTCTCCAGGGAGTCGGGCGAGTCCACCGAGAAGCACATGAGGATGACGTCAGTGTCGGGGTAAGACAGGGGCCGTAGACGGTCGTAGTCCTCCTGGCCGGCCGTGTCCCATAGCGCGAGCTCCACCTGCTTGCCGTCGACCTCGATGTCGGCCACGTAGTTCTCGAACACGGTCGGCACGTACACTTCGGGGAACTGGTCTTTGCTGAACACGATCAGGAGGCATGTTTTGCCGCAGGCTCCGTCGCCGACGATCACCAGTTTCTTGCGGATGGCCGCCATCGCGCACCGCGCCCGCCCGCGCACTAACACTCTGCACACCGCACACCGCACGCCGCGCACCTCGCCGCCCGCCGACACGACCACACCGTCGGACCCGCCCCGCTCACTCCTAGCACCGTCGATCGCGTCCATCTCCGGCTTTTGTTGTCGTTTCCACTTTTTTTAAAACGATGCGTTTCGTCGCGAAAACTTTTCATTCGTCGTCGTTTAAACGCTTAAAAAACCAAAGTATTTTTTTTTTAAAGGTTAACCCTTTGTGTCGCAATGGGACCGCTGAAATTCTGGCGAAAACGTAGTGGTTCCGCCACGGTGCCTACTATTGGGACCCAAAGGATTTTAAACCCTTTACCCAAATAATATTTATATACATTCATCATTTAAACACTATAAAAACCGATTCATTCAATAATTTCATTGCAAAACACACTATTCCGCTTTCAAAAACATTAATCTAACAATAAATCTAAACAACCATCATTTAAACACCGAAAAATCTAATTCATTGAAAAAAAAAAGGCTATTCCGCTTTCAAAAACAAAAATTTCCCACAATTCAACCGGATAGTTGAATTCCAACTGGATTGTGGATACAATCTTGGCATTTCGTATACCCTCAAAAAGTAAGACCTTCGTGATTGCTTGGTTAAAATTAAATATAGATTCCTATATAGCCTAAAACCCCAATATTCGATAAAGAGAATTTGTCTTGCAGTGGACACACAACGGGTCGATAACGATAATGATGATGATAGATCCTAGGCGAAATGGCTTTTACGGTACAATGTCTCTTACTTAAATACGACTTGGACTAGCGCGATAAGGTATATAGCCTAAACTGCCGCATCTATTTGACAAAATCTTGTGCTACAATGGATAATTAACAGGATACTAATGATTTTATTAATAGATTCCTAATAAATATAAATGCGCACGTATAACAAGAGGGATCCCATAATCCTTTCAAAATCATTAACAACAAATCGAATATCGCATCCTAATAAGACGTTGAGATTGTGCAAAAAAATTCTGTTAAGTTGGCGGTATTGGTGTTGCGCGAGGCACGCGTCCGCAAAATATGGATGAGGTCACCGTGACGTCATCGGCGGATGATCGAATGCCGTTTTTCTAGGAATCGCCGGGCCGGGTCGCGGATTTGCACTCGCATATTTCCACTTTTTTATGGGCGTTTTAATTATTATTCGATGCGCATGACGCGATCGGGAATGATTCATCGGAAACGCTCTCGTCTTGCACGATCGCGATCGCGCCATCGCCGAGATAACGAAAAGATAAATGTAATTTCTATGTAAACAGTTTCGTCGAATTTTGAGTCTCGATCAAATAATTTTATCGCTCGGAACGTGTAGTCGATGATTTTTTTTTGACAAGAAATCCGTTTAATTTTGTTTCGGATATTTTATGAGTTTGATTATTTGAAAAAAAATCGAAATTTTACTTATAACAGTACCAAAAGCAGAAAAATGGAAGTTCTCAATTGTATTTGTTGAACGATAAAAATAAAACTTATATACGACATCTCGCGAATATAATTCGACACAGAATAAAACTGGGGAGTTTCTTAAAATGTTTTATTGATTAAAAAATGATCATAAAAGAAATATACAATACACAAACTAAAAGCGAAATTCATAAATATTTCATTTGAGATTCATGCACGATTTACAAATTGGGAAGTTTTATTGGTCATTTTCGTTTTAACTTTTTGTGTACACAATTCAAATAAAAAAAAACAAACAAGAAAGTAATCATTTGGCTGAAAAATCCAATTCTTGTTCGACGATTTTCAACTATTATATTTCCGAGTGAAAAATGGATTCATTAAAAACATTTATAAAGTACACAATATAAATGCATCTACTTCTTGATAAACATTCACTCTACATGAGTAGGCCTTATGTAATTGAGCTTAATTAATTTCACACATAGCATTACATTCTATTTTATGATACAGTTTCTCAACGAGTAAAGGCACATTATCCATGTGCTGTATGTAACTTATTGTTAGATCGCTAAATAAATTAAATATGTTTGTTGAAACGATCGATAAGAAAATAATTTTATTGAGACAATATGGATATGTTTTAAAGGTAGTTTATTTTGTTACATCAGTATAAGTTTCTTTGATAATTCACCGCATCGATATGAAGAACAGTAGACAAACATGTGCGTTACAAAATTTTCCTCCAATAGATTTATATACAAAAGTGTGTGTGTGTGTGTGTGTGCTGAATGATTTTTTTTGGTATAATTTTAATTTGATAAAATAAATACTACTTCTTAATTATTATTAAAATATAAGTAAAGGAACATATTTTTGCCCCAATTTTATATACAAAACAAGTTATTTTATATGTTTTCACAAATGCCATTACACACACTACTTTTTTAGTCTTGCATACATATTAAATTAATTAAATTTTATATGTACATTTTGGTTATTCCAATTAAGCATAAAAAACATTTGGACAAAAATTATTTGCTTTTCTGTCAACTTTTTGTTTAAACATAAACTACTCTGAATTCCTCTGTAAAGATCTAAAATATTAGTACCCGATATTCTATACATATTGGTATGAAAGCTTAAATCTATAAGATCAATATCACTATAGTATCAATATTGAATCCTATTCGTTATGTTCCTATGTATAGAGCTATATTTCGCATATTTTTACAAATTTTTATATCAATTATATAAAAAATTGACTGTGTATAAAACTTATATCAAATTACAAATAAAAAATTTCAGTTAATGAGAAATACCCTCCGAATTGATATGCTATTGTTATACATTATATATATATATATATATAAATATACTCATGAGTTCAATCGTTTTATTAAGAAAACAGTAGAACAAAATTACGGCAGTTGAAATATTCATTCTTGATAATTCAGTTGAAGTTTCAGTTCAGTTTTTTATTTCGAGAGGAGTAAAAAATGTTTTATATAAATCAAAATAATTTTAAAAATAAAAAAAATCGTTTTGACAATTTAGTGTTAAAAATAAATGCTGAAAGCAGTCATCAATTTTTGATAAAATGTACGATTTGGTAGCAGTTCATTTTTTTCTTAACTTAAGAAAAAATAAGTTATTAGGGAGGAACATAAGGTGGTGGTTTCCTGTAAGTCGGTGTTGGTTTTGGACGGCTATTTCGTGTGTCACGAGATGTAGTGAAAGGTGGAGGTGGATGATACGGAGTATGACTGGGAGTGGGCGAACTACTATTGACTTCTTTGTATTCTGGTGGTGGAAGAAGTGGAGGTTTTTCTTCTTTCATAATAACAGGAGTTTTGTTAGAGGGGTCAGGTTTTTCATCAAGCTCATCTTGGAATATGACTGGAATACCTTTAGACCTAAAAGCTTGCCTTTCCTCATCATCACCTACACTCATCTTACCAGATCGTCTTCTTCGATATAAAATGCAAGCTATAAGAGCAGCTATTATAATCATACAAATAATTACTACTATCGGAATAATAAATGTGATGATATAATCATCAGAGCCAACAGTTTTAGATGCATCTTCATTTGAACCAGCTAGGTTTGGAGGAACTTCTGGAACAGCAACCACAGGAGCTCCAACAGCGCAAATTCCTTTGAAATCAAAACTAACAGAATCAACTGTAAATTCAGGACCCATGATTTCATCTACTCTTTCATTCAAACTCAAATCATTTTCTTTGATGAGGATTTTCTTTAATTGTTTAATTTCTTCATGTGGGCATTTATCAGTTGGCAGACTTACATTGTACCTAAAAAAAATATACAATTTTGTTTAGTTTGAGTACTGAAAAAATTATATACAAATTGGTGTGAAAAAAATATTAACCAGGATATGATTGTAGGAGAATCTGTGATACTTTTAATTTTAATTGATGATGCATCTTTATCATTGAAAAGATGATACAATTTTTCGACAAACTTCCGTTTCGAGGAAGCACTTTGCATAAATGAATCGTGTTGAATGTCAATTGTCATTCTAAATTCATATGACGGATTGAAAGATGGTCCTGGTCGAACTTCAACGACAAGTCCGTCATTTGCTGTTAAACCACCGCTATCTTCACACACCTAAAAATGTGATAAGTGAAATATCATGATGGATTTTCCTATTATAAAAAACAAAGAAATATAGTTACAAGTTGGTAGTCCCGTCTTCCCTTATCACGTTCTAATGGAATTCCATAAAATTCTTGATTTTTAGAATCAAATTGTAACCAATTATGACCTGGAATAGGTGATCGGTCTCCTTTCGTTAGCCACATCTTAAGGTTCCTAGCACTGCCATCTTCAGGGTCATAAAATGTATCCTATAAAACAAAATAGGGTAATTTAAACAAATCAACAAAATAAATATATACTCAAATGACATCTCACACCTCTGGAACTTTGAAAATAAGTAATTTTCCAACAGTGGCTTCCAATTGATCTATCTGATTGCGAGGCATTGGACTGTAATTGTCAGAATGATTCGGTGGAGCAGGAGGAGCAGCAGGTGTAGATGGTGGGGCTTGGCATCCATTTGTTCCACTCCACGCAACATTTATTATGCGTAATTCAGGAGACATAGCAGATATTAATGATGGAGATGGATCACCATCAGAATTTGCTTGTAATATCTAAAAAATACCATGTTCTTTTATACCTGTCAAATTATTATTTGACTACGAATTATAAAACAAACACATACCCCCATGAGTCTGTCTATATCGTTCTTGGGACAATAATTTCTAGGCAGAGTATCATTCGTCCAAATAAATTCAACAGGATCAGAGTTCAAATCCACATTTCTCACTGTTATTTGATCCATATCAGTATCTCTGAATAAATTAACTAATCCTTTCAAAATACGAATTTGCCAATCGGCAGCAGAAGGATATTTCTTTTGCATTTTTAGTTTCATAGAAAATTCATGATTTACAGTTCTTCTGCCTTTATGTTGTTGGACAGTGATATCGAGAGTATCATTAGCGCTAGCTCCACTACTGTCAGTAGCTTCTACTATATATTCCCACTTTGAAACATGTTCTTCTAATGGCCTACAAATGAAGATCGAATTATTACAACTCAAAGTTTTCAGAAATTACAGTAATCTGATTATAGATATTAGATGTTACTAACAATCCATAAACTTCTCGGGCCTGGGGATTAAATTGAACCCATGAAGAAGCTTTGAGTGGTGAATGTTCAGAATCATACATGGCAAGTTTGAGGTTTGTGCCATCTTCACGATCATGAAATAAATCTTCAGGAATAATATAACTGGAAAAAAAGATTAAAAGTTTAATTTATTTGATCTATTGTATCTTAAGAATGAATGTGTTAATTCAAATAACCTAAATGCTTTTCCAGCAGTTACAGCAACTTTCTTAGTACGATGTTGAATTTGTGGAGGCCAATTCATAGGTTGTGTAAACATGACAATTTCTGTGGTTATACCCATTATTGAGCTTGACCGTTCTGTGGTTACACTTTCAATGGAAGTAGTGTTGATTGAAGGTGGAGATACTTCAAACGGAATATCACTAGTTTCAGATGCATTATTAACAATAACCGTGTCTATATCGAAATCGATAGAAGAAGTTCTTATTGAAGGTTCAGTCACCATCGTAGTTGTTTGTTCTGAATCTTCACTATTGAAAACCTATTTTTTTTTCATTAGTAATGATCTTTATTGTCACTAAATTATTTATTAATTATTTTTATTTTACCTTAGTTTCGTTTTGCTCTGGAATTTGTGAGAGATCGAAATTATTTTGTTTAATAATTTCATTATCAAAATTGCTATTTTCTGTCACATTATTTGAAGCCGGTGTTCTCAGTGGTCGTTCTGAATCATCAGTCACCTGTAATTAAAATCTTTGATTAGTGGATAAATTGCAAATTAATTCAATTTTCAACTAAGATTGGCAGATTACTTGAATGTGCTTTGTAAACAAACACATAATCGAAATAAAAGCAAAATTAATTCTGATGTAATCATAAATACACGTAATAAAGAAAATGTAACCACATAAAATCGAACATGCGTAAAATATATTTACATGCAAATAGTGACAGCAATTTTGTCACAATATGCTGTTTATGACGTAAATACAAATAGGTACATATGCATTTTACAATTATAAAATAATAATTAAATTAAAATATGATATAGTGGAACTAGAAATACATACTAATTGGAACAGGATCTTAAATTTAAACAATACTTTCTAACAAAACTAATTGAAATATTTCCTACATAAACAAAAATTATAATATAATTAATTTTATTTAACCATCAGAGCGCCATGTAAATTCCTTCTCAATGCAAGAGTTATGTTATGTCTTAATTGATAAATAAAAAATTAGAAAGTTTGAAAAAAAATTCAAGCTAAAAATTTACTGTTTCTAAAAACATTGAAAAAATTTTAAGTCAAGCATTTTATTAAATCCATGGGTAGAACATGCTATAAGATTTTTCCATTACCATTTTAGTGACTATTCAAAAGAAAATCACTTTTTTTTCACAAAACATATAAGATTAAGATAAAGACATAAAAATAATATTAAAAATACTGAAAAAGGCAGGAATATAAATATAGTCTTATGATTAGACACATTGAACTAAATTGTTTTTTTTTTCAATAACAGTATCTTTGATCAACATATGAAAAAGTTGTATGGCACTGAAAAGGTTAAGGCTGATTGTAAGAAATATTCTATTTCAAATTCAAAATTATACATTCAATAGCAATGAAAAACATAACCTATCTTCTAAAGTAATATAATTTAGTATAAATAATATTTTCAAAATAAAATTTATATAAGTACTATTTATCATGCAAATAATCACATTGGATACACAAGTAATTTTAATGCAAGAATAAGCTGACTTGTCAATGTCGTGATAGAAAATAGTTAAAAACGTAATAAAAACCATGCTACACGAAGGGTAAAAAACAAACCTGAACGGTATTGGCATTGAAAGTAGTAGCAAAGAGAGTGGATGCTGTGTCTTCAGATACAGGCTGTGTAACGGGGGTAGCGATAGGTGTAGTAGGCGAATCGAATGTGGAAACTTCCGATGTAGGGCTCATGGCAGCGGTGGTAGGCCGTGTCATTTCCGAATTGTTGCGAGAGGACAAAAGGATTGTGCTTGTCTCAGTCTCCATCTGAGACGTGTCGTCCAATGTGGTTATCTCCGCAGGTAATGTGAAATCTGGGATGCTAACTACAGATGTGGGCGGCGGAGAGTAGGGAAGTGTTTTGGATATCACATTTGTCGTTTCCGTGATCGGTAATGTCGATACAGAAACAAGTGTTTCAGTAGTAGATTGTGTGGATGTAGTGTCAGGTATGTATTTTTTTGGAGTTATGTCGTTTTCTTGAGTAGTTGTGAAGAAAGTTTCACCGTGATGATGTCTATGGTGATGGGGAGGTTCGGGCGGGGGTGTTGACGGTGGGGACGTCGGAGGTGGGACAATAGGGTTAGCAGGTTCAACCTACCATCACGCATGCCATTTGATTAGTTTGCGGTTTCGTTAAATCCTATCATTCTTATAAAATGGATTTGCACTTTTATCAGTGTATGATTTAATATTTTCTATATTTATTTTGTTGTTAACAACAATTCAATTTTTTAATTATTATCAACATAAACACTGATAAAAATACAAATCGGAAAGAAAAATATTTACAAAAAAATTATGACAGACTTTATCGAGGTATATGACTTAAGATGTCAATATTATTTTTTTACGAAAAGATAGATTGGAATAATTTCACTTAAATTTTAAAAATGTAATATATAAATCTCAATAGTTTTATATCATATATAATTGAAAATTGGCATTTTTAAAATTTAATAAGATTCATAAATAAATTGAATACTAGAATTTTAAGGACTTAAATATAAAATTAGAAGAAAGGGAATATTTTAGATATTGTTATGGATCATATACGGAATTCATATGTGCATTTAAGGATTAATATATTAAGAATATAATGATCACGAGTAATATAATGAACAATGTAATATTTGAATATTGATGTAGTATTAATATAAAGCAACACTTGCACATTTAATACAACATGTAAACATAAACTATATACAAAAGCACGAAAGCTGACATGTTTATTCAATATAAATGAGTTAATGATTAATTTCCGTTCAAAACTTTTCCAATTTCAAGAAAATGTCACATTTTATCATTGGAAACAGTAATTGAATAACATACATTCTAAAATTTTTCCCTTGACAAATAGTACAAACAAAACAAACTAACAATGGGTAGGTGGTATATAAGGTCCAAACTCAAAATATTGAGTTAATTTAAAAATTAAATATATAAAAATAATTATACTTACTTCATCACCCTCTTCCTTATATTCATAATATTCATCATCTCCACTGTATTCTCCATCATCTCCTAAATCATCTGCTGACCCCTCATATTCGTACGCTGGTGGTGCTGCTCTTTGTTTTCTTACAAGATTGGCCTGCTTTCGTTTAATAATTTCCCATGATGAAGGATTAACAAATTCCTCATCATTTCCCATAATGTTTGATTTTTGTTTTCTAATAAGATGGGATTGTTTTTGTCTAACAACTTTCCAACTAGTTACAGGCAAACGAGTTACATACGAAATACTGCCATCGCGTGCTTGTTCTTTCATTTGATGAACAAGTATGTTATGTTTGTCCCATAATTTACCGGAACAACCAACCTGCACAAAAAATATTTTTTTGTCAATCGATGTAATTTAAAAAATAAAACAGAAAATTAATCAAACTTACAGTTAACACAATTTCTGTGCACGCTTTGTAATTCTTTTTCTTCTTATCACCAGGCCCTGACATGAGAACTATTTCTTGATCAGATTTTTCATGTTTTTGATGATGGGGTTGAATCAAAAACGCATTCTAAAATTTTTCATTGCATATAATAACATTGTCAATAGGACAAAATTAAGGCACAAAAGAAATCATTACATACTTGATCAAGTCCCATGAAAGATGCTAGTTTACTAATAGCATAAAGCTTTTGTTTCGTTGATATTTGAGGCAATGGACGTTCAATCACTATTATTAGGCGACTTTCATCTTCGCCCACGTGACATTGCTCCATTACTTTAGGTCCGAAGTTAGGAGATTCGTTTTTATCTTTAACCTAAAAGTTAGTCCGATTTTGAGTTTTTATTTGGATAAAGAATTATTAAAATTAAAAAACAAAATAATACTGACTTCGATAGTGAAGGTATCGGTAGCAATCGGGCACTTAGTGCTATAATTCGAAAAAGGCAATGCGGTCACGATGAGACGGTGTTCACCGAAATCTTTTTCCTCTGGAACACCTTTTAGTAATCCTTTACTCCTGTCTAATGTTAACCACGTGGGGAGTGGACTTTCTATACCACTAGCCTGTACAAACAAAGCATTATTAGTATGAAATTACAGTATAACGAGTATGCTATAATGAGATTATTTACTTTGTATCCGGATATTTTCCCGGAAAATGCTTCGTTCGGAATTTGTAATTTGAAGACGCGACCTATGTACGCGGGCATGTCGGGAACTCCCCATAGCTTCTTTACAGGACATTGGTCATCTGTTTTGTACGAGATGTCGGTCTGTGAGAAAGAATTTATCGATGTTAATCAAAATATTTAACAACTTTCGACTGTGAAAAAAGTGACGGATTACCTGAAATTCTTCGTTTACGTCAAATGCAAAATCACCTTCGGTAGTGTGCGTTATGGGACCGGTGGAAATAGAAGAAGTTGCTTGAAGTACTAGCCATAAGGCGAGTATCCAAACTTTCTTCGGGGAAGACATGATACTGAGCTAAATATTGAAGCAAATGCTCCCCGTATATAGACTTCATAAATGCATTTTATGGATTCTGAAACAAAAATAAAATTAAAATTAAAACACGTGATAAAAAAGGACATATTGGTTATGTATGGTAAACAAGTAAAACCACAAGAGTTGGTGCGATTTTGATCAAAAGGTAATAACAGTACACGAAAAGTAACACTGGAGAAAATTAAATAAAAAAATCCAAAGGTCAACAATCGTATCTAACATAACTATATGAAAAATAAACAAATGTAATATTCGAAAAATTGTACATTGCTGTTGAGACATGAATAATTCATGTAAATATTTTTTAAAGCGTGGAAATGTTATAATAAACATTTCTTTTATGCGTGTGTGAAATGAAACATTGGAATTAATTTTGCATATGCAAATTTATGAATGTATAAAATGAATATATGAAAAAAATAATTATTTCGAGAACAATTACTGAAAACAGAATCCGCTGACATGGAAATCTAATAGGAAATCGCACAGAACGAGAGTTATTAAAAAGACGAAAGACACAATCGGAAAAACTTCCTATCGCAAAATTTAGCATTCGTCATCGAATTACAAAACGACAAAAAACGCGATCCTCCACCAAACGAGAAAAAAAGACGAAAAGTCGAAAAACCATCCGAACGAACAATCGAGATACGCCGCGAGAAAGCTTTAAATTTCACCGTAGAAAAAAAAGATTATTTTTCCATCACCGCAGATAACAGACGCATAAAAAACCCGCAGACATTCGAAAATCCGAACCGAGAAACAATCGAGATCTCGCGGAAAGGACCGCCGAACCTTTCCCGGGACACGCTCGGACCCGAAGGGCCCACCAGGAAAACCCGAGGGTGGTTTTCCGAGGGTGCCTTCCGCGAGGGTACGAAAGGTAAATGAAACAACAGCGGAGGGCAAAGGACGGGCTGAGACGCTATTGATCATGTGGCCCTGCGCGAAGAGACACGGATAACTCCAGACTCGATTATACTACAATTCCTGGAGCAGGTCGTGTTTGCCAGGACATAAACCGAGTCCTCCCTTAATTCTGTGCTGTTTTCCCCCTGGCGTGGATTAGCCGTGTCGGTGTTCACGTGCAACGGTTAATCCGAGCGAACAAATTAGTCTTTTGGTGCGCAATTTCAAAGCAGTTTCGTCAAATCCTCGGATGGAATTAGTTTGTAAACATGACGCGATAATTGTAGGCTGTGTATTCGCGTATAACGAGATAAGCTGAGAGCGGTAAGAATTTTAGTATGTGAAGTTCAAATAAGCTAAAACGTGGAACTGTGCTGGTGAGCTGTGTCAACAGCTGTTGCATACTTCCGGCAATCTGATATCTTGATACGTGAAAAAACATACCAGTCGTTGCGACATTTGAAAGAACAACATGTATCTGAGTAGGAACACATAAAAAAAATTAAAGACAGTTACAATCTGATATTTAGGCGTAGGCGATACGTTTTACAATATTAAAAAATGTAATTTATTTTTATATCAAATATATCTAGACAAAAGGAAATATGATATGAAAAAAACATACAAAAACATCGGAAACATGATAGATGGTATTGCATATAGCGACACAGTTCCATTGACGCCAATCGACCATACCTTGCACGCATAGGTATCATAACAAATAGATAAACAATACAAGTTTTACTCATAAAAATTTAATGAAAATGAGCGTCGAAAGCGTAATAGATTTATATAGGAAAATGTTTGTATACAAAAGCGACGCCTATGCGAGAAAATGTGATGAAAAAAGTTAACGTCTGCTGTGTCTTATGCGAGAGTTTAGCCTCGCGGGAAAACAGACGGGACGGGACTCGAAAAATCCGCGTATCTCAAACGGGAAAATAAATAGAAGAGGAAAAAATAAAAACGGAAAAATGCGGGAAGTCCTGGTAGTGTGGGACGCGGTACACGTGACTATAAACTATACGCCGCGTAACGTAATATAATAATATCTACGTATTTTCGCCGCTGCCGGTTACGCAATTTCCCAACGAGAAATTCCTCATTGTTAGTGGGTGGATTTTAAGGGAAGATGGCGTTGGAGCCTCCCTGGATATGGCGGGATAACGTAATTGTTGAATAATTTCGGAGGCGTGCAAATTTGGGACGAAGTCATGCGGCGACGACATCTTTTCAATATAGAAATTTAAATAAAATTAATTAAAGTGTGTGTTTTCGGAGATTTTCAAAGCCAGACTTCGGCATCAAATTGAAAGGTTGAGAGTTCTAATCCCGGGTTAACAATATGTACGTAGAAGGATTACTGCGATTCTAACTTAATTCATTTCCTATCGTCCACTTAAATTAATTAATTCAAATTAAATTATTATAAAACAACGAACAATAGGTTTACCTAAAACTCGAGCGTTTGCTCAACACATTTTCGAATCAAATCAACTGCTCAAAGCCTCCCAGCTAAATTCGAACATCCTCTCAACGAACGTTACAGACACCTGAGCGACGCCCACACCCTCGCGAAATTTTCACGAACGAATTCTTTCCCCTTAACGGCGAATTTGCATAATGCGAAAGCCGGCTAATGCATGTGCATAACGTCCACACGTACAAAGGGTACGGACTCGTGAATTTCACCTGGCCAAAGTGGGAAATACATATTTTATGCGGCCGAAACTAGGAAATCGGCCATCTGTCGTGCCCGTCCCTCGTACATATGTAGAATATAACGTTTTCGGGGAGGAGGAGGTTCTGGCCCGCGGCCATTTAAAATTCTGGCCCGGGACCGCGGCGAAAAAGCATGCGAAATTTCTGATATATGAGTGTGACCTTTTGATGAAAACTTTTCATCGCCGAACATTCAACTAATAACGGGAAGACGAAAAGGCTGTGCGTGTGTGTGTATGTATGGCGAAAAAGGTCCAAGCTATAATATAAAGCGACGCAGAATAAAATGTAAACTCTTATGTGCGGAACGTGCTCTTATGGTAAAGAACTTTATAGATTTCTTTTTATTCGGATTTTTCGTGCTGCAGGGTGATATGTTAGTTTTTTTTTACATATTGCTTTTTCAAATGCGAAATTAATGAAAGAAAAAATAAGTATTGACGCACTTTTGTGCACGATCGTGCAAAGAAAATATATACAAAAAAATTAAATCACGTAATTTAAATACACACAAAATTCAAGTGAAAGTTATTAGGATCGAAATAAATCAAAGTAATACTAAGAAACGTACACTTTCTATGTTCGAAATAAAACTTTCATACTTCAAGACGAAACCCAGATGTTCAACTGTGAGTATAATACATGAAATTTTCCAGGATGGATCCGACCCAGAATCGAATAATTGACCACTCGTACGAATTGCAAAACAAGCGAGTTTCGTGACCCATTATGACACGGTGTGATAAAAATAAGCTCTGCAGGCGGTACATATCGGAAAAAACGCTGCACGCGAGCTTCCAGCCAATAAAGCTCGACGCTTTTTCGGTTCATAACTGAAACTTAATTGTTTCGACAAGTCGGATTACATTTTCGCATAAGTCAACGTGTCAAAAGCCGTATAATCACGCCTGTTCGAAATTAGCCCGGAGCAGGTTCATTATGTTTTCCATACGGTAAAAAAGTGTTTTATGCGCGACGCTGTCGTACGACGCGTGTTGTAATAAAAGTTTATGCGGAAAATCCGTCTAAAAAATAACGGGCGAATAAAGAAACGTTTCATAGTATATTCATAAATATGGACCGTTCTGGAAGTGTATAAAATTGATTTTTTGTACGTTTTTCTTTTATTTACATAGCCGTACGGAGGGCATATGTACTCGGCCGTTACGTGCAAGGAAAGCGGCCGCGACGTTTAACTTGAAATACTAATTTAGGGGCTGTTTATCTTTAACGGAGATTTAAGTCCTTAAACGGAAAATTTATTATATTAAACTGAGTGTGTGCGCTATGAAACCGTATTTCAAGAGTAACACAATTTATGTACACAACGGAGGCACTCGAGTGTTAGATTTTTTCGTTTCAACAACATATAAGTCAAGAAAAAGTCCTAGGCGCGGGTATTAGAGCGGAGCTTTGGTATTAAGTAGAAAGCTCTCTGAATTTACGATCGTTTTTCTGGGGCGCGGAAATCGTTCCGAGGAAATTGTTTGTTGCATGCGTAAGCGACCACGAAGCATAAACGAAAAAAATATATATTAGTTAAGAAAAAAATCTAAATTGAGTCAAAGAAACGAACACGTTATTAAGCGAATTGAAAATTACAATATTTGGCGCACGAGAAAGCGATTCGATTAAAGTTTTTCCTGATAAAAAATGTGTATAATAACGTGTACGCGTTGACACAATCGGAATACAGGATGTTATACGTAAAAAAAAATTCTGGTTGAACAATTGCGGCGTCAAAATAAAACCTCCATTTTTTCGTATCACATAAAGAATATAAAAGTGGAATGAACATTTTTCCGCAAAAAAAAAAAAAAATAGAACAAAACGGGACGATGTATTTAAGTATAAAATACGTTGACAAATAAGTGAAAACGGTCCTGTTAAACAACGGAAGAAACAACCGCTTACTTTTTTTATGATATTTCCGAATCGAGCATTACGCGGGATCGTTATAACATTCTTAATGTAACGAGACTGAGGAAACCCGACGGGTGTAAGTAAATTGTAAACTTCGTATAAATTTGTAAACTCGCAACGAGTACACGAACAAAGTACATAATAATGTTTCGGCGCATGATGGGAACGAGAAAGGCACGGGGAATTTGTATGAAAATTTGTTTTCTAACGTGGCTTCGAAATGTTAAGTGTCGGCAACGGACAGATTTATAGGCGCGAAAAGAAAAATAGATAAAAACCGTTCTTGGTTTCGAGATTACGCATTTGTTTGCCGAGCGTACGCGCGTCGTAAAATTTGCATTTCGAACGTGCGATTTTTTTCCACCTGCGAATAGAGCATAATTGGCGGGGATTTTTAGAGGAATGCTCAAGCAAATACGAGTGAATTAGTGTTATACGCATAATAGGATTACGGCACGACGGCAGAAAGAGTTCCAATTAATCCGTTTAGCGATAAAACTCCGCGTGTGTATAAAGAAAATTACGGAGTTTCCCTTAATCCGTTCGGAGGATTTTCCGAGTTGCGAATGAAACCGATTAAAAAACCAGTGCTTAGAACGACGGTAGCTGTTTAAAATTCCAACAATAAATTCTCATTATCTTCAAAGATAAGATATTGTAGCATTGTTTTATAGGTAACATCGCGAAGACTTACATTTTAACAAATTCCGATAAAAAATTTCAAATTCCACAAAAACCATCGTGTAAATTTATATTTAAACGGAATGTATTACATACTCTAAATTAGGCATCGGCAAACTTCGGATCGCGGGTTAATTTTTTTTTTTGCATAAAAAAATTAAAATTAAATAGATTTGAAAAAAATTAAAATAAATTGAGGAATTTTAATTAAAAGAAATCGCAGTGAACTTATTGTTAAGCTACAATTTTAAAAGCGTTTTTCAGGTATTGATATAAACGCAAAAATCATTTCCATATTTCAAAATCTATTTAACTGTACAATTGAAGAGCTTCTGTCAGATCCTCAATTAGAAGAGATCGTTTTCTAAAATTATGTATTTTTAGAAAATTTTACGTTGTTATCGATAGTATAGATAAACTTAATCGATAAAAACGAAAATAAATTCCTGCGGCGCTTTTTTCGATGCTTATTTTCTTGATATTATATTATCTACACATAAAAATATTTTTTTCAACCTAGCACTTGAACTTTCAAATAACAATTTTGAGATCGATTATTTTTACCTTATCAAAATTTTCAGCTTTTTTTTTCTTTATTTTTTTATATAAATATCTTCAAGTTTGCTATCGGCTCCACCGACTATCAAATTTTTACAATCTTCCAAAAAAAATTTCGCTGACCCCCGCTCTAAATTATTCAACATACGAAAAATTCTTATAACACCAAACAACAAATCAACTGATTATTTTCCGTAAATTCCGAAAATATAAAAGCTTTCATTTGAGCACGAACGTCCAACGCTTAACATAAATTATAACCGACTTAACACTTTTCCATGCAACACTCAAAGGATTACTCCACCACAATCGTCAGATCGAAGCCCGCGTCACAGCCAAACTTCCGAGGACCACCACGATCACCTGGACGCACAGACAAAGGTGTCAGTTTCAAATTCACAGGACACGACAGGAATCGACCGCCGCATACGAACGAGCGGTTTTCCGGCATCCGGCAGCGAGAACAATGCCCGACGCATAACAAAGCCATCGGCAACAACCGCGCGTGTGTGTGCGTGCTGGTACATATGTGAGAGCGATTCTGAGAAACTGGAGATTTGCATGTGGCGACTGCAACGTGTCTGAAGGTTCGGGTGTTGCCTTTGAAAAACGTCGAGATAACGCCCCGGAGAAGGCTGTTGGTTGTGTGTATTCGTTCGGGTGCGGTTTTGTGCTTCTTCCTGTGTGGGTGTATAGAATTGCAGTTAATGTGCACCGGTTTGTGGTGTTATCGACACTTTGGGTTGAATGTATTTGCATAGCATGAAAATGTACGTGTGAATGTACTATTTGAATAAATATTTTATATTTTGGAAAATTTGAGGAACTTTCATATACGGTAACCAAAAGATTATTTTATTATAATTTTCCTGATAACAATAATTAAAAAAAAAAATAGTTTAATTTGCCTTTCAATGATTTTCCATCTGGTAAGAATCTAAATATGCTGTTATTATTATAAAAAGATACACTATTTCAATTCCGTATCGAAAAATAATTTTAGATCGCTAATAGTATTGGAAATAAAATACGAATACGCCGTGTCAATTAAAACAGAATTTCATATATTGATATTTAACGAGTCAATTAACTATCATAGAAAGTGGTATCGATTTCATTGTTCGGTAGTCGTTCCATAAAAACACATTACAGAATAGAAAATATACAAGATAGTTCGTTACATAATAACGCTCATCAGATAGGGCGATGATTTGAAAATCTTCGATGGGATACGCCGACCCAAGAAATGCCATTTACATGCAATAAAAACCCTGAAAGTGGCGAGTCATCGCGTATTTATAGGAATCGCTTGCTGAAAGTGGTCCGTTTCGACTCTTCAACAATGCCCGATGACTAACCCGGGCCGATCGAAAATCAGACGAAAAAAATACGAAAAAGGGAAGAAATAAAGCGAATTCGACGCAAAAAAAACTGCGAGAAAAACTGCGGAATCATAACGAAAAGAAATCGCGTAATTCGCCCGAAACACAATAGATGAGGGTTGATATAATGGAAACGTAAGCGCCAATCATCGCGGGATAATTTAAAAACAAGGACACTTTCTACATAAATTACCTGGCGAATTTCGCCCGATATGGATAAAACTTGAAAAGGGATTCGCGACAACCGAAAACGGCTCAAAACAAAGCGAACAAAGTTGTCAGCGTAAGTTTACGACGAGCAAGGGCGTATTCGAACGAAACAAACGAAACACTTATAAAGAATATTTTAATATCAAAAGCGCTTTAATATTGTTGCGAAATAAATTTGTTTTAAGTCGTATACCTCTATTTGATTGTCGACGATAAATTCGGGACACGAAAGTTTTCGAGAATCTTGTACGAGACGAGGTTAGGCCAATAAAGTTATATGGTGAGGCGAAACTTCGAAATATTTACCGAAGAAATTCTTCAGAAACCACCATGTGGTCGACACACGTGCAACGAGGAAAATTCTAAATCTAAACGATAAAAAGAAGAACGTTTCGCGCAGATGAATAAAAATTCAGCGAGAGAAAATGGAAAATGACACACAACATTATTTCGAAACTATCGATTCTAAGCAAACACAAAGCGATCGAATTTTACATGAAATTCAAAATAAGAAGCATCTTTTAACAGCGGCCGCATTGTCAAATTGTGATGAATTACGAAATTTTCACAACAGCCCATCGCCACTGAAGGCGTTTTCAGGAACCGGGGGTTAGAACGAGAAGTGATTTATCACCCGCCCTTCTAAGGGTAGACAAGTAGGTGAACGACCGACTCGCCTTCTTATAGAGAGACGTTAATGCCGATAGACCATATTATATGTGCAATTGGTAAATCGTATACACGAAACGGTGTGAAGCTACATACAATAAATATCTATATCGGTGACATATGTATGAAATGCAATCGGAGCCGCTAGAGAGAAATTAATAAAGGACCATTAACTGAATGAAGGAGGCATTGGATCGAATCGATCATTTCCAATTCCCGTCGATGATCGCATGAGGAATTCGGGTGACAAGTTGAACTATCTCGAACGAGAGACAAACCATGATTTAATATAGGCATATTCGACTAGAGAACTTTGATTAAACTAGACACGCTAGCGTTATATGAACACAAGTGAAATTTGTTCGAGCCAGAGCCTCCCCGAAGATTTGGAAAATGAGGGTTCGCACTGGTCAATAGTGAATACGACGAATCCTCCGGTTCGACAAAGCAGAGGTATTCAACATATAAAGGGATAGATTTAAATAACGATTAATTTAATTGGGTAACGTGAAACTTAACGGAACTAAAATAAACGAAAATGTTTCGAATATATATTAAAAAATATATATTTATAAATACAATTTTAATTCTTAAATTTATTATTATAAGCGTTAACGAAAATTGAGTTGGGCACCAATGGAAAAAGGGTCCGGGTGCAGTTTGTTCAAATTGATTGGGGATAACATCTCGTGGGTGTTAGAAAATGCAATCATGTCGGAGTATTCTTTGGCTTTCGCGTGTGTTTATTATTGTGGGGGAGCAATGACGCGCCAATTTCGAAATAAATCCGATTTTTCATACGTGACGCATTGCTGGTGTTTCAAAAGCGCCCGAAAGTAAGACGTATATTTCGCGGAATATTTTCTGAGAAGAAAATGAATGGAGGGAAAAATTAAAAGTTTTCTCGACGGCGCAATCGGTCTTGTGTGAAAAGCGACTTTTTTTACGCTCGAAATATTAATGAAGTAATTCATTTCGCCGGAGAGGAATTATATTTGATACAATTTCGCTATGAGACGGCTCAATTTAAATTTTAATGTGATGAAAAAAATTCTCGATGCGAAAATGCGTTCGGGTCAAACAATGTTAGCAACGGTTCGAAAGATCGTCACGCGTCATCAATCGAAAACGCAATATAATTTATGTGGAATTATCACAATCGTGGGTGCGGCTATGAAATCAATGGTTTAATTTAGAAACAGGCGGCTATCAAATTCTAAACGCGGCTATGTGTATAATGCTCTTTCGCTACAATCAAATGAGAAATGAGAGTAGACCCAATAAATAATCGGTCATTGCTTGTTAAAACTAATTGTATTGATCATTTTTTTATAATACAATACAATTACTTAATTTATACACGTTTTTAAATGAGAATACTGGTTAATTAATGAAAGTAAATCTCACTAACGGAAATACAGATGTAGTTATGAAAGTAATCTTCGAAGCGCAAAACAGACGCGAAACGAAAAATGTGAAGCCTTTCAGTTATTTTCTTTTTATTCGAGTCCCCTTTTACGGTTTTAATCATCAGCTTTCGTTTTTGTCGCGTAGCGAATAATCTTCATGAAACGACGCCTACATGGAGAGGACTCGTGACGGGGATAAACGGAAGGCTTGTGTGTGTGTATGTAACGTTTCAGCGAAAACGAAAGAGCCATGCACCTTTTCAAAATTCGCACAACGCTTCAATTATTTCACGTTTGGCGGAAAATAGAACGTTGCCGAAGCAAAGAGTTCGAATCACGTATCTGGCGAGAGTTTCGGCGAGATTTTCACTCGGCTTCGAATCGTGTCGAGATTTCTCGAGAAAAATTGAACATTTTCCTTTTGTCGTCTTTATTAAAAATGAAAAAAGAGCAGAGCAAGGATTCGGTCGAGAGAGCGGCGCACAAAGAGCCGTTTATATGTATTTATTCGCTCATAACAAAAAAAGACAGTTGCGAGGAGAGCCAAGAACGGAAAATTATTTTTTGTAACTTGGGCGTTGGCGCTTACGAGAAATTAAAAACGTGGGCGGGACACTTTGAGACATTAACTCGATAAGTGAATAAATTTTTCTCGCCTTTCAAATAATCGTTTTCTTTTCTATACGTAAATGAAAATGCGAAAAATTCGCAGCGAGTGGAGTGGAGCTTATGAAAGCTTATAAAGCTCGCAGAAGTGTCCTTAATACTAGCGGCACAATCGGCTCGTTTAGATCCGCTGAAAAAAACACACACTTCACATAAAAATCCTACCGATTATAACATTAAGTTGCTTACACATACAAAATAATGACGCCAACGATTATCACCGCGCACGCCCAAACTATATCAAGGATCGCCCCAAATTCAACTCGTCACAAAACTTAGTTCGAAACTTACACATGCCATCAAGCCGTTTTTACATCGTTAAGTGATTAAATCCTAATCGACACGACGATGACGCAAACTTCGCCAAATACAAATTAGGCCCGCGAAGATTACGCCCGCAATTACGACTAAACGCCGACAAGCAACAAGACACCCATCCTTGCACTCGCATCGAAGCACAAAGAGAGCAATTGACAAATGGAGGACCCGAGATTTACCGGAACGAGCCGCATCTTCACGGAAGGCTCGTTATTTATATGGGCATAATGCCGACGGACGGCTCGGCAGACACACAGAAAAGGAAGTTTGATACATTAGTTTTCATTTAGAAATGATGTGCTTGTTTGCATACGAGCAGACGCCCGACCGTAAATCACGTTTAATTGAAAGGCAAGACAGTGTTACGGCATTGTACGAATTTATTGCGAACCGTCCGAGTGTTAAAACTCGAGGACGTGCCTCTTCGGCTTTCGTTCCCGATGCGTAAATCGAGTTTTATGTACGGACTTGGGACGGCCAGAGGTCGATGCCGCGTGAAGCAATTGGGGGCAATGAGCAATTATTGGATAGGAGAAATGATCCGGCCCACACTTGACGTCTTGGGTGTGAAAATTGCAGCGGGTGTTCGAAAATTTTGCTCGAGGCTCGCGATTAGCATATTGTATGAAGTAGGGCGAGATAAGGGCGACGCAAATGAGTCGTATATTTGTCTTTTTTTTTTTGCAAAAGAATATAATTTGATCCTGGCGCTTAATAGAAAGTAAGAACGATCGTAAGTTGACAAAGTTTAGAGGCAATTGTTCAAGCGTGCAAAACTTTGTACTTTTATATAAATTACGATTAAAGAAGAATATTGAGATTCTTCAACGAAGAAATTTCAGTACTTTTACTTAATATATATTTTGTAATTTTACGTCGGATTATATTCACGAAACGTCGTTTTCAATTAACTGTCAGACACAAAAAATTAAAAATTCGACACAAAAATAAAAAAATATCATCAATTTAAATTACATGTTGAAAAATCGAAACTCATTCCAACATATGGGTCACAACAGCGAGCTTTAGCGCAACGTCCATTAATCGAAATTCAACTAATTCGGTCTCAAAACGCGACAGTCAAATTAAAACAACCATATGCGGCATACTATGATCAAAACCGAATAACACACAACGCAAAGAATCACTCGGCTCGATAAACGGACTGATAGTAAGTTCCGCGATATCGCCAAATTTACGACCTCCTGCGGTTTTCGCAGAAAAGGATCCAGACAAAACACGGGGTGTGTACATCTTGTTTTTCAGCGGCTCTTAACGGCTCAATTGTCTTGTGAGGAGAAACAATTGGAGCTCGGGGAGACATTAGCACAATGCGGGTATATTCAATTTGTCCGCGTCAGGCCATCAATGACTTAACCGACAATTAATGGGGAATTAAAAGAGGGCGCTTCGCCATTGCAAGTAATTGTGCCGACCGATATCGTTTTTCGTCGCATTCGATCGATTTCTGTGTGTTTTACAGCCGTTTTCTAAAAGTAAGTGATGGGTTTTATATTTCAAAAATATAATGTTATCAGTGCTTAGAGCGTTGGTACAGTTTGAAGTGGACGTAACAGGAATGATGAGTTTCTCTTTTCAAAATGTGCGCTGAGTTCTAAAATTATACAAATACCAAAGTGTTTGATTGATCCATTTTTTTCAAGCATCAATCGATTAACCTAATAGTATTTACCCATTTATAATTTATATGTTAACTTATAAATTCAGTAAATATTGTCGAAAAAATTCATACAAAAAATGCGATAATTGACGTGTGATGAATAGATCGAATAATTTCACATTCAAATTCGATAAAAAAATATTAGCAGAATAAATAAAATCGATATCCCATCGTGAAAATTTTGCCCGCTCATTATAAAGGCTTCGTAAAAGAATAAAAATTAAAAGACTTACAAATCATTACGCTCTACGGTTTTAATGATGAAAGAAAAATCGAATTTAGGGCGTACATATTTATACAAGTAAAACACGTTTTATTTACGTGTAAATATTGTACGAGTCGAACAAGAGTGATAGCGAGCGCGTATCATGCCGTGTTTGTTAGTGACTTTGAACTTTGTGACAATGTTAAAAAAATGTCAAATTATTCGAAATGAAATGCTGAATGGGATATAAAGAAAGTCGAACAGTGTGTTCTAAAAAGTTTAATATGTACGCCCTTTACTAAACAAAAAGGTCAGTTTACCGTTCAATTTGAGTAAAGGTCGATTATTAATAAATACTATTTTATATGAATAAGGATTCCGAGAAAAAGTATACGTTCAGTTTTGAACGAAATATGAATATTTTTTAATCGCCAATTAAAATATTCGTGAAAAGTGATATTATAATAACATGTAAAATAATAAACAGTGAAATTAATACGCGCGTATCGAATGTGATTGTTGGCACATTAATTTGTCGTGCTACTGCTTTGAAATTGAATACGCATAGCAATAAAATAATATATGTAATGTAATGATTAAACTACTATTGTTGACAATTGAACAGATTGCATTTATCCCAATTAAAACACGACTTATCGACACAACACCGATATGAAAATTACAGAGATTTTTCGAAAACGAAAAATAGCAAAACGAGTTTTTTCCATCCTCGAATTATCTCGACAAACAAACGGATTTATTCCGGGACCAAACACTAATTGCATACTCAAACACAGTCTAGACTCGAATTCATGCAACACAATCACGATTAATCACAAAACCAACAATTCCCGCGCAAGAACCGCCATCGACCACCTCCGGCGAAAACCTCCCATTCGAATGCGCGATACGACATCTGTCCATGTGAACGGCGCCAATTTTCGAAACCGGCCAACGACAAACACAATAAGCCGTAAAACTTCGATCGTTTGAATAAAACGATGACACAATCGTAACCTTTCGTCGGACGACGATGACTCAGGCGGAATTGCCCAATCGCCGGCTACTGATGGCATTCGAAAAGCCTACGTAATTTGGACGTTAAATACTGTATTTTTCATGTGGCGTGTGAAAAATTAAAAGTGTCGGGTTTTATGCGTTGTGCAATGTGCGTTTGGGTTCGATACGTCGGGTGAATCGAATTGAAAATAATAAAATATTATTGAATGGCGATTGCAATGAAGTGTATTCAAATGAAGCACGTTTCGCATTAAGAATGCAACGCGATTATTTATATGGTGCGAGAACGGCTGATGACAGCATAATTCCAAATTCATTTATTATAATTGGACAATTAAAATAATGCTCAAACGTACGCACAACAATGGGGATAATTTGAATACGAGACGGACGTGGCCGTCGTCAAATCTGGCTGAAATATTTTATTGTCGAATAATGTTAAACGAGTGTTATCGACGAAAATTATATAGACACGAATCAATAAACGATTTTCAATAATGAATCATTTTGTTATTTGGGCGATCGGACGTGTCGATTCGATAGTTTCTCATTTTACAATGAGACATCGAATCAAATTCTAATACTATTCATACTTTATGATACATTACATTCGTTTTATGTAGACCGCTTCGAAATTATGCAACTATAACGAGTGCGAAAAACGTGTTTGAAATTACATATGGACTCGTAAAGCGACATTTTAATCGACGAAGCAATTTTAATTTGATTATGCATAGAAAAATCTGTTCAGTTTAAAATTACATAATAATTTTGTTGAATGTACTGATCCCCAACGATCATTGACGTGGTTTGTCCATGAATTAATGTATCATAGAATGGTTTTTAGTATTCAAATTCATCAAGAGTTACATTTATACGAGTTATAAAAAAATCAGATTTTGGATAATGACATCAAAATATTATGTATAGTATGACATTTAAACTGTATCGAATCAATAGAAATCAACAACGAATAAATTAAAAAAAAAACTCTTCTTTACGCTCATAACGAATTCAAGACACAATCAAGGACCCCTCAAACGAAAAATGACCCATCCGGCGCATCGACGGCGACAATATCGAACCTCCATTAATTATGCGCCACGAAAACTGAACAAGTTTCCTTTGGCCGCAGGACCAAGGGCAGTCCTGGGCCGCATCAAAACACCGGGGCGCGACTCGAAAATTAACTTTTAAAAGTTTAATTCCTAATTGGGGCTTGAGGTTTTGATGCGAGAAGGTAGAAGACGCGGTTCGGCCCAATTAAATTAGTCTTTCGCTTCTGGGGTCTCGGGGTTACGTTTTCGGCCCCGGCGGCTGTTTTCGCTTAAAATACCCAATTTCAATCTATTACGGCTTTCGAAAATGTCGCTTTTGACTTTTCTTCCCTTTTTTCCTGTAGGGGATGTGAATTTTTCATTCGGAGGTCGGTCTCGGGCCGGGCGGAATTATTCAGCGAAAAGGGACGGTACGCGGAACCTTTTCGAGAGCTAGTTTTTGTCACGCTATTATTGTTATGATTATGCAAAATAGAAACGGAAAAGGTTTCTCCTTTATGCTCGAGATGAATATATAATATACGGATGGGAAAAAAATAAATTCGGCCCATTGAAACGGGAAATGAAATCTGCCGTAATTCATCTAACAATTTATGAAATTGCATCTCGACATAAGGGCCCTTTGTTACGGACTTAGACAAAAAGCAGACGATTTTAGATAAAGTAAACAGAACCGAAAACGTATGTATAAAAAACAAGACACGACCACACACAAAATTTATTTTCCGAACGAAAAGATTCGAGACGTCAACTTCCGATGCCCAAGTCATTAATATTATTCTTGAGCGGCCGATTTGAAAATACCTCAAGAATAGTACCAAAAATAATAAATAAATACTAAAATAATGCACATTTTTAAAATTTACGATTCAAACATAACTAAAAATCTAAAAGATCGCGATTAATTTGTTAGAGAAAAAAAAATAGAAAAGAGAAAGAGTTCTCTTTGACGAAACACGAAAAGCACATTACACGACACGAGCATTTAAAAACGACCATTAGAAACAATTTAGCTTTTTTATACACTAATCGTAGGCAGATAAAGGTTAAGAAAAAAGGCGGTTTCCTGTTATCTGATTCGAAGCAGCACATAAATATGCTAAGGGCGCAACTTGGTCGGCAAAATGTATGTAAATTCGATAAATAAAATTTTCGCGGAAGGTTGCCCAAGTCGTGTTATGTATTATTAATACAAACCCTCTAAGGGTAATTAGCGATTTCGAAGGGCCGCAAATATTGCATTGCAAACATTACGTTAGAACTCGACCTGACTTGTTAATGATCATTAGTGTGCCGTTTCTGTAATACAAACGGTTGAACAAATTTTTAAGACGGGATTTTGGCTTAATGATATTTTTTAAATGATTCAGGACACGATTTTCGCAGAGGGATTAAACTTGCGTAATTTCCAGAAATTCGGTGTATTTCGTTGTAGTGCTATAATCGAAATTTTATGAGTAATGTACGACGCTAAAAGATTTTCTTTTGTAAAATGAACGATATGCGAATGTAACGTACGGGGTTTTATCATTGAATAGATCTTTTTATGCGAAGATTTCAAACGAAAACGCGAACATGAAAACGGTGTACTAATGGAACATCATATACATTTCAAACTTATTTGAGAATCGACACTGAAATATCTGGTAAAACTCACTACATAAAAATATAGGTATTGGAATTCGAGTGAGCGTATTTCGAAAATCTAACAATAAAACGGTTGGACGCCGCCGCTTAACCGTTATTTATTACGGAAGTATTTACGGAGGTATTTTAAACTGGAAAAGTTAAATTAAAATGTACTACACAAGACGCGAAAGGATACAAGGAGAAACTGAAAGGAGATGCGATGATATACGGGAGAAACGTGAGCCAAATTGAAAAAGACTCATTCAATATATTATAACAATAAAGGGAAACTTACCATGCGGCAGACAAATCAAACGAAGATCGTTCGGCCGGATACGATCCGTACACGTGTACGTCGTAAATATTATACCAAATCCGAGTACGCAATTTGAAAAATTTGACCATCCGCAGGAGTGGACGATCGTAATTTTGGCGCAAACAAGCCTAGGCACGTGGAAAGGTGAGTTCCTAGGGACCTGTTGGTGGTCAATGTCACCTGATGCATTATTCATTTTTTTTTGGGTTTCGCGCTCGACTCGCTCAGTCTCGTAGGCCTAATTTTACGTAACTTGGCGAAACGAATTGTTCTGGCACACGGGCAAAATTGCCAAAGTGCCCTTGAGTCAAGCGCGGAATCCCGATTAGATTCCCGTTTTTGCGGAAAAACAAAAAAATCAATTCCGACATGCATATTCAGTAGGGTATCGAAATGCGCTGTTGAGGATTTTGTATTCCGTCTATGATGATAGATAAAATTAATACGATAAAAATGAAATAATTAACGATAATCCGGATTAAAAAAAACGACAATAAATATTAAATAAATCCAAACTGGAAAGAGTATTATTCAAATGAGCACAGCGATACAGAAACGGATTTATGGGTTGAATTTGAATTTTGCACGATTTCGAAATATCCTTTTTTTTGCAGTATATATCGGTACAATATATATAAACGTATATTTTCGAAAGAGGAATCTCTCAGGGGTCGACTCGAACATTTCGCCTAATTTATGCACCCAGCCTGGACGACTGGGATAATCCCGGCTGTTTCGATCCATATTTTTTACACCGCAGACGGTCAATTTTTTATGGCGAGCACTGTGTATCAGTATTTATCGCCGCTGAAAGAATACTTTTATTTGAATTAAAAAAAGGAAATACACAATGTGGGATGAGTCATAGTGCACGCGCCCCGGAGGCCAAATGTGCACATGGTGCTTGCATATGGTTGCATTCAACTCCCATGCAGTGAACTTTTAACTTTGTTTTAAAATTAGAAATGAAACAAGATGCGTTGCGAAAACGATCAAGTGCACGGTTGCGAATAGTATCGTGTTTAATTAGTATGTATGTTGCGTTCCGATGATGTCAAAGGAACGTATGACTAAACGTTTCAGAGAATCGTTTTTCTGTCGTTGGCAAGAAAGTTGTATTCAATTAACTGACACGTGTATTTTTATAGTACTTGAATTTCAATAAATAAAATAGCTAAATAAGTAGCAAAATATTCTATGAATCAACAAGTAAAAATATTAACGAAGTTTTTGATGAAATTATTTTCATTTTTCTTATCGTGCAAAATGAAAATGCAGTGCATGATAAAACAACATACAAAAAATACATTTGTCAAAAAGTTTATTGACCGGGGAAGAAAAATAAGTTATTTTAAAGTTTCGCTTGATTAATGATGGCGAAGCGAAGTTGATGTGGGTAAATCGTACCGCAAAAAAATTAGATACGGTGAAAATGATCAAAGTTGACCGACACGTGCCTCGAAAATAAAAATAACTAAATTAAAAAACCAACAAATGTTGATACGTTTCCATTTTTTCAACATTAACAATTCATATTTGCGGTATCGCATGATGTTAATAAGTCAGTCACATAAAGCCACGAAAACCTAGATCGCGAAACAAAGAAAATTATTAAGAGCGCGCGCCCGACATAAAAGTAGGTTTTACACAAATCAAATTATAATAAATATAGTTTTCACAGTTCACTCGAACGGGCACATTTTCGAAAGGTCGTTTATCATCAGGGAACTTTTCCAAAGCGAAAAACGAAACGAACTCGAACGACCATTCGCCCGGAATAATAGATCGCGATTAGACCAGCGAATCGCAGAGCGAGCTTCGACATTAATATAATCAGTGTTCCGATAATTGACAGAATGACGTCACGAATCAGTTCAGAAATCAATTGGGTCTCGACATTTTTTCCTCGGCAGCTAGATGAGAGTCAATCGAAAGGGGCAAACGTCAACTTGCGATCATTTTGCAGTGCTCCCATTACGCTCGTACAAACTTTTCCCGGTCAAGTACGTAAAGCTCACTCGATAATCGCAATAAATCTCAACGATACGCGCTTTTCGGAGAATTTCCGAGCTTAAGCCTATTCGCTGTGCAATATAGAAAAAATAAAAGGGAAAAAAACTATAACGGATAGAAGTCATTTGCTGTAAAAACGAGCAGATAGCGTGACCGAGTTGAAATCGGACGTTGCCGGCTCGAGAAAGTTCAGCGCACGCAAAATCTGAAAAGTTGTAACATTATGTATGGAAAAGCTCCACGAATGCATCAGCACTTTGTCTATGGTATCTATTTATAAAAGAAAAGCTTATAACATGCTATCGTAAGATGAATGTGTAAAATTTATTAAATCACTAACGATTTCGTGCGGTTCTATATTTTGGAGAGAATTTTTTTCGTATTCGAAACTAGCTTGTATAATTATTGGTTTTCAAATAAAACAATATTGTGGATAATAAGATAAACAAATATTGAGTGGCGAATTTTCCGATAGTTTTCGATATTGAATAGGAAAGCAAACCGTGCAGAAATCTAGTGGGAAATTGGAAGCGATACTACTATACAAACATCGACGTTGAAAAACGGTAAAAGATCATTTATTCTATACCCGAGGGAAATTGAAAAACAAAATATTGGTGTTGAGAAAATATAAGAAATTAAAATGATATTTTTGTACCATCACATGAGCAGAAGAAGCGAAAGCGGGCAAAAAAGCTCATTTTCAGCGAAACTGTCAAATTTTTTGCGTTAACCTCAGGTCTTGAAAGAGATGATAACTCTAACCGGTAAAAGTTCCCAAGATTACGTCGACAGAATGAAATTATTTGTAGTAGGGATTTTTTTTGATAGATGCGCAGTAAGAACTATCATTCATCGCGTTATATAATAAATGAAAATATAAAAAGAAATCTATGAGAGGATTGGAATCAGTCTTCGACAATACGGGTTCATTACATTGCTTATTGAAATATCTAATATTAAAAAAAAAACTAATAACTTTAAGATGAAATTTTAATTTTAATAATACACAAAAACCAGTAAATTTTATCGATTATTTCTTATCTATATTACACAACGAAATGAAACCCATTACTTTCAAGAAACGAGATTACGCTCATGTCAAAACTATAATACAAACGAACAAAACGCACTCTCAAGCCGCACAATACTTCTATTGTAAGACCACTTAAAAATCTGGCAGAGTCATTGTCGACCAACAAACACACGTTTCCTTTTAGCAATCTATCGGATAACGTAAACAAATTCCGACACATTCCCGAATCGGGAACCCGCTCCGCCCGAAAAGCCCCCCGCGAAACGAACGAAGATTGATACGGCGAGTCTTTTCGGCCATTTTTCCTAGCAGCCCTTCCGGTTCGGGCCCAATCCTGCCCCTTCAGACCGAGTCCTTCTTCGGGAATCGGCCCATGAGCGACATTTCGTGGTTATTACGAGCTCCCAGCTATCTCCAGAGGTCGGCGAGGCGATCTCGAGTGGTAATATGGCTCCGGCGAGATAACGCTAATTGTGGCCCTCGGCATTAAACGAGACCAGGTCGCGGGTCAACAGCACAACACGAAAGTAACGCCACGAAAATAGTATCAATTTGGAGTGTGCGTGTGCCGGCCATCGCGTATATAGTTGATGATGGAATGCACCGCTCGATTGCATAGTTTAGTGCACTCGTGAACTATCCATGGACGCGCGTGCGTCTCTATTGCGCCAATGATGGATGGCCTCTTTCAATTGTTGTAACGATTATTGTAGGACAGTGTTGTATAAATTTAATTTTAAAAAAGATAGAAGTACAGTAGAACCTGTATTATCCGGTTTGATAAAAAAATATTTAATAATTTTTGAGTACAGATTTTACGATTTTTATATAACACGCGTATAAAAATTATTGTTACGTAAACAAAATTATACTGAATCATGAAAGATTCAACTATGAAGATGATTCAATTGAAAATTAACAAGGATTTTATTTAAAAAAAAAGGACAAAAAACTTCTCATATATGACATCATTAATTATTATCTTGGGAAACGATAAATACACTACCATGTCAATGCCAAATAACTAAAAATATAATAAATACGTTTAAAAGTATTTATTTTGTGTACATGATTATACATACCAACAATGTCCATAAATAATTTAATTTAATTTCTAATAAATTCATTATTTTTTCGATTATCTAGATTTTTTCTATCCAGACTACATCAATCCCCGTTTAGCCCGAATAATCGAGTTTGTACTGTATATACTTTTATTTCCGAGCGAATTTATTATGCAGCAAAACTGTATAAAGCTTTAATAGGGAGGGACAGTAATCTTGCATAGAGGGTATAAAATGAAAAAAACCGAGGGTTTAATTTTCTAAATGAGAGTCATTATTGTAAATCTTTCAATTAAGTTTTTAAATAAAATAAAAAAAAAACCAAATTCATATATATATAAAATATCATCAATTTAAATCACGTGAATCAGTGAATTCTGCGGAACGAACGTTAACGTTTCATTAAATAAAAAAAATCGGGAAATTCGCACTCCGTTTGAAAAGTATATAGTACACATTCGCACACAATCGAAGGCACGCTCGTCGAGCATACGAACGACGAATTTGGCTCTATACGATGCAAACGATAAAAATAAAAACGTAGCCGTGCGAAAATTTTATTTGCACGACTTAATCGAATCAATCGACGCGAGGCCGTGTCATATAAAAAAATAATAAAATCGCGAAATGACGCGCGAAAACAAGGGTACATCTACGTGGTAACGTAGACGATGGTAAAATTTCTCACGTACAAGTCGTTCTATTGTTGGTCTGTTATTATGAAGGTATATTATATCAATGATACATTACATAAATATGATATATTTTTATATACTTAATAAGCCAATTTGTTGCAGAATATAAATTTATGTCATAAAAGATATATTGATAAGATCATCATTATATTTTCGAATATTTTCTTATATAAAAACTGTTTTGAAATCTCGAATACATTCAATTTTGCAAATAAGTTAACCGTTCAATAAACCCGCCACTGCCTGCGTCCCTTATATAGGGCGTCTGCGACAAACTGAACGCCCTCGAACCTCGAATAAAATCGAAGTTGTATCAAAAAGCCAATAAAAATTCAAATGAACTGCCGGAAAACTTTTATTAAAAGGCAAGAGGGTTACTTAACGGAAAAACGGGCCGATCCGCGAACGCCCCAGAAGCCGATTAACGCTTCGAGATTTTCACTTTTCTATATATGGAACCGCATAAACGTTGGCCGAAATGCGATTTTGCGAAACCGAATCAAAAGAATAATGATGGAAAATACTGGTATTTAATCGACGTCGAAAACTCGTTTTTGCAGTCAGTCGTAATCATACGTCCTCGATTATTGTAATTGATGAACAGACATGTCAGGGATATGACTCAATCCGAAGTACGTAAATAGTCTTCGAAAGATAAGATTTATTTGAATAGTGCCGCTTGTTATATTTGGATGATGCAATTCGTGCAGTTATTTTTAATTTTTGCATATATTATTATTGTGAGTTCATGTTTGAATTTTAAAACGGGTATCAAATCCATTAATATGATAACGAAAGCAAAAAAAAAAATTAGCCAAAATAAAATCAGATTAAATGTAACGTTTGAATTGAGAATTAATAATATAACTATTTGTTTAGTTTTTATCTATGAACGTTTTATTTAGTAAATCTAAAACGTGAATCTAATTGATTTTTTGTAAGATAATGTACAAACAAGTAAACAAAGATAGACAATACGAAGCAATATAAAAAAAAACAACTTACGAAATCAATAACATTGATCAAATCAATAGAAACGGAATGTGAAGTACCTATAACAAAAAAAAAATAATATTATAAACTTTTATCAAAAAAAATTATCAACCGCAGTTAAATTATAACCGGCAAATAAATCGAGTACTCGTTGCGGCCTAGCTGAAAATTGCTTTAATACCCACATAGCCAACCGATAAAGTTTCTTGCTTATTCAGGGACATGACCGTTGTTTGCCCCGGATAGGATGGGATTTGACTGAAACCGCAGCCGAATCACAGCAGTGGGATTCTTGCAAAATCGCAATAACCGACCGAAACGGGAATCACACGCGTGTGGTAGAAACGACTAAATAAGACGATGGAACAATTGACGAGGGTATACCGATGTTAGGGGTATTAGTGTATCGATTGTAATGCTAAATATCATTTGTTTTTAATACTAAAAAAATACAACGTTTGTATATCAGATATGTGGGTGTGTTTAATCTTACTAAAAAAAGATTAATGGTAGTGTTAAATATAGTATTTTATATCGTTTTTAAAAGAATGCATTATCGTTTCGTCGGAGACACACACGGATTAATAAAATTTAAGAACCGGCCGAGTGGAACGCACGAAAAAGAAAAGCAATACGATTAATTCAACTCAGATGCTTAGCATACGACACGCGTTTTTTCAGCGACGAATCGAATGAAAAATAAAAGCGCTCAAAGCCTGAAACGGCGACGTAAAAATAAAACGGGAACGACGCGAAAAGCCCAGATTTCCGAGTTCGAATCTCGAGCCGGTTGGATTTGTGTTTTTTCTTCTTATTTGTCGCGGCCCTTTTTCCCCTCGCGCTAGCAACACTCCTTCCGAGGAAAACAATTCAAACTTTATATACACCGCGGGAAAAAAGCGTACATGGGAATATGCGGAGGGACCTTCTGGGAAAATTCGGCGACGGTTATCCGCCGGGCGTTTTTACTGGCGTCAAAGTTCGGAGCGGCAATTTTATTCGACACGCAACGAGGCCGTGGAGCAAAACGGTGCCCATTCGAAGGTTGGCCAGGACAAGGAAACGGGGTGTGAGTCCTTCGACCTTAGGGGTGAGGGCTAGAAAGTTATGCAAGTCGGAAAATGTCACCGGAAAAATGCCGGCCGGTCTAATAAAGCGCCGCATCATTTCCTATCTGGTCGTTGAACCAGACCAGGATTGTAAGGAATGGATATTGAACTTGTTCGTTCGATAATAACAAGAAGTTTGTACGATGTATGAATGTCACGCATGTTTTTCGGATCGTCTATCATTATCCGTCGAGTTTTGAATAAATACAGAAAACGGTTTTTATTGATGCGTAGTATTGTGGACCCTTTATAGACGGTTGTTATCGCATACATAAAATTTAGATAAAATGTAACAGATTTCAATCGTTTGAAAAAAAAAATCGTACAATGTGTGATTTCGAACAACAATTTTTTACGAAATCCCGTGCTGATAGTATAGTTGAAATTTTAGTTTGTTGTGGAAAAAGAATGAATACAGGTGAGAAAAAAAGTTGGCAAAAGTCGGATATACGAGACGATAATCTTTTCCTAAACCGGGAAACCGTTCATGTCACAGGAAATGACATCTGTTTTCGTGATGCTGGAAAAGCTTGCGCACACGTAATTCCGTTTATTATTATATTTGTTCGAGTTCAGTGATGTTTTATGAAACACGCGAAACGGAATAAGTGAAGGGAATAAAAGAAAAAATGTATATAAACAAATATATTTGTGATTCGATATAAAAATACTGTAAGATCTCGACGTAATAATTTAATAGAGAACAATTTTACGTGACGAAGATACATTATGCAAACGAGCATTTTAACTTCAAATTTTGTCGTCATGATGTCAAATTTTCACAACTGAATAATAATGGCAGAATACATCACAGTGGCAATTTTCCAAATTGAAAAAACGCTTCATAAACACAATAAATTATAAAATGCATGAAAGACTACATACAAGAATAGCATAGAAACCTAGTCGAAAAGTCGATTAAATTTTCACAGGAATGTTTATTGCTCAACGTAAAAGATAAAACCGACAATAAAAACTAAAACACAAACTCAAACGATCCGATACATTAAGTAATTAAGGGTTAATAGAGTAATAAGCGACTAAATAAAAGTAATTTTAATTTAACGATGGTTCAAATGAAAATAACTAGAAGAGCTATTAAATCTATTTTATACATCGAAAGATTAAAACCACATTACAGATGTAAAATTCAATAACTTTATTATGAATTAAGTAATTTAATTAATTTACTTTAGTATGTAGATGGAAATCGATAATTGGAGCGATTTAGAATACGTCAAAAGCAGATTCATATACTAAACAAAACGCAGACACAAATGAACAAAATAATTAAAAAAAAACACACGAAAAAAACAACGTAAAGAATAAAAACGTCAGTCAGCCGGCGAACACAAGGGTAAAAAGTGAAATTTTTCCCAAAGTACGGAATCCATCGGTTTTACGAGCATCGACCCGAGTTTAACGAGCTTTAAAGCGTCCCGCTGAAAGGCGATTTGAAATATTTAACAAGCAAACATTTGTACACACGTGCCGGCGCAACGGCCACGCGAAAAATCGCAAGCACTAGTTTTCCACCACTCGGATGAAAAAAGGCCCAGGTGAGAAAGGGTGGATACTCGACGGTAATGGATTCCATTCAGGCCCCGTCACAGCCGGAGGAATAATGAAGTGAGCCGCGTTTGCACAAGCAGTTAACACGTAACCGTTCTCGCGAAGGGTTTAATGAACGTACAGTGGACGCGCAATATATGCCCCCGTGTGCGGTCCGTAATTTATGTGTGGACGACGAAAGTCTCGATGGTCCTCGGGATTTAAAGAAATGTTGCGTTGAGTGTTTTGATGATTGGTTTTTGTTCTTGCATAAAAATTTACGTATATTTAAATTGGAGGTTATGTATAATTTTTATTGGTCGATTGTTTAGTTTCGATTTTTATCGAATACAGTAATACCCCACTAACGTAATTTTTTGAAATGTATTAGAAAATGAAAAATTTTCATTATTGATATCTTAAATTCCCCCCTATAACGTCGAACCTATCTTGACGTTATAGGAAGGTTTACTGTACTGAAGTTAATCGTCACTTGGAGAAGTTAGTAGATTAATATGAATGTATACTATTGGTCTGATTGTGAGATTGATAAGGGACGATTGCAATTGCGACATTCAGGTTTTTGAGAGTTATCTTCCTCTCATTTGATATGTGAAGCTTTTTAAAAGATTTTGTGCCACAGTCAACTTTATATAAACTGTTATGAAGATAAAGTAATAAACGCGTACGCGCATGTTAATAATAGAAATTCTAATCACATCGTGATGACGTTCACAACATTTAAGCCACTGTATTTTCGTATAAATCAAATATTTACAACGAAAACTCCCCACCTAAACAAGCACAATAATTAAATCGCCCAAAATAAAGACGACGTAAATATTCCCGAAATTTAACTCAACAACGCCCCCAATTAACATCCTTCACCCGATCGATCGCAACACAACCCGTCGAACGTTCGACTAAGCCCCGGCATCGTACATGGGCGGATATCGGGGACGACATAGTTATAGGTGAATATAATTAATTCACATGATACACAGGTATTTAAGCATTAATCTAGAAACGGGAACCTCGCCATCAAGAGCTCCCGGTCCGTCGCTGAGTATATTATAACGTTCGGCGGCGTCGTTGCGGCGAGATGATTGATCGTTTCGCGGCTGCTTCGGCGTCGAAGCCTTCGAATATTCACACGACACGAAAATAATTGATGTCATACGATACCTAGATGTTTGCGATGAATTAACCGACATTATTGTACGCATTTTTTCAGGTAGGGAGTGAAAATAATCGGGTAAGTGTGCGCCATCGAGTGTATCCATGTAAGGGTATATACGACCGAGTGTATGGTATATCTTTTATGAAGCGGCAACGAAGAGTGTCACGGGACTTATTAAAGAGACCTTTCGCATGAAATTCACGACGGAATGCTCGAAAGGCTCCTGCAAATATTTTCATAATAAAGAAAAAAGCAAGGCGGAATAAAGGAGCGAAGAGAAAATATATATGTATGGAAAGTAAAGCAAAAATAAATTACGTTTCGAATGACAATAAATATTATCGGATAATTTAGATTCGCACGTGCATATTTTATATATTGTCGCGATGACACAATATAAAAAAAATATGTAAAGGTGTACACGCGTATATATATTTTTTTCGAATTTTCGCGGAGGCACGCACGAAAAGGACCTCGGAAAAAATCCTCACCGACAATGGGTTTCACATAGGCGGGAGATAAATCAAATTGAGTAAGTGTTGCCGGATACAAAGGTTGATAGAAATGTTGGGAAAGGTTATAAATTGTGCCCAAGGGGTCGCAAATTTAATATTATATTCGGGATGGAGATAATAAGAGGTAGATACGTATCGAAGGCAAGAAGGAGAAAACGTACCGTTTTGCTACGTCGCTTTCGTGTATTATTTTCTTTTTGAATATCGGAAAATTCGGTATGAAACGCGCCACTTACGTGGGTAAAAGAAAAAAATAGAAAAACCTTAACGCTCAGTCTTTGATATTTGTACTCAAAATGAATGGAAAAAAAATTCAGAAGTCGTCTGAAAGGAAACGGAAGAACTATGGAAACATGCGATATCACGCTATTCGAACATTAACTACTTGTTTAATATATTTACACAATCAATCTGCTTTTGACTTTCAGCTTGCTTACAGTAAGTGCGATGAATTAATAAAAATAACAGTAATGGATATGTACATATACGTCATAATCGTTTACGAACTTAGGGTACGCCTAACAAATATCTCGACGGGCGATAAAAATGATTAACTATAAATTTGAACACAATTCACCCGATCGAAACCGCACTCGCTCGCAAGGTAGATTGCGCGTGTATCTAAATTTTTCAACTGTGGCCGAAAATTAAAACGTTCCGACACCAAATAGAAATTAATCGAGTTTGCTATCGCGATGAACTTTCCGCGCTTTTCCCACCGAAAGCCCGATATGTAGGCGTGGCGATATCATTAACGTTTCCCTTGTGTTTCCGCAAAGGCTATTGTCTAGGTTCGGCGGTTCACTCATTATCGCGAAAATTCGTATTCCACGCGAACAAAAAAAATAACCGAGGGAAAATCGAGGAAAACGGCAAATAAATGAATGCGAACAATCCGCAAGGAAGACCGAAATAATAAAGCGACAGTGCGTAGATGCTGGCCGAGATGGGAGATGTACTTCCGTTGTGCTTAGAGCGAAAGTGGGCCGAACGGGAAATTGTGGCAATCCGTCATTATAATCGGCGGCGGTATTCGTATGTAAATGAGAACATAAGGATAATGAACGGGGTGGTCAAGTACGCTGATGAAAATTATGACCAAAAATTTACATTTCCGTAAAAATGTCAACACAAATCATGTGTGAAAGCCTCGACGGGCTGAAATTAAGGCGTGGCTAACGAGGTACACGATGATAAATTTATCAAGACGAATATAAATATTATGCTCTTACATTTAATGAGACCTCTGATTTGATAACGCGATAAAAATGCAGCGAGAATGTAAAAAATGTTCGATGTGAGAGCGAATAAAAAAAATTCTACCTGCGTATAGAACATTTTTCAAGAACCTCGCATATAACGTACATGACGAATAGCGTAATCTACAAATTTTATTATTGCAATATTTTCACGAAAACAAACATAAATATTCCTAGAAAATACACCTAAACAAAAACACGACCATTCAACCGAAAAACGTGCTGCGAAAACGTAGAGAAACCATTCGAACTCCTAATTATCGCCCATACGAAAAACGATACCCGTAGAAAATTCGCGGAAAAGCGACTTCCAAGATTGCCTATCGAAGGGCTCCGTTTTCTTGTTGCCATTCGAAACCTTAGCTGCCCGTCTGAGCCGATGAAATGAACCACCGCACGTGCGAGACTCGTAATTAAATTCTGCTCGCAAAACACACGAAGACACACTCGCGAATTGTACGTAAGCTCGTTCACATCACCGTAATGTGTACAATATGTGAAAATTAAATATAATATTCATCGTATATGTGTGGTATATTCGAGTGTGTAAGCTCACATGCCGACTTACAATTGGGGTTGGGCGTGGGATGCGAAACGTGAGTTTCGTTTCTGAAGATCTGAAACAATCGAGGCAAAGCTGGTTACGCATAATAATTAGTGACGCGTTAATTTCTTACAGGAACAATATTGTTAATTGGTAGTTTTCGATAACAGTGCCGACGAAAACGTATCAAACTTGATCGATCGTATCAATATGTTTTCGTGGAAAATATGAAATGTTTATATACAATGAAATATGAGAGTGATTAAATGAAAATTGCGTGTTGGGAATTTATTAAAAACGATAAATTAATGCTGGAGCATTGTTATTAAAAGTTTTATAAATTTATATTTTCAATGATCTGCAAATTATTTTGTAGGGAAATGCATATTATTATATTGATTTCGTTTAAATGGAGCCAAACGGAAATTTGATCCTTTTTCGATACCGAGACGTAAAATAATCAAAAAACAATCTTTTTAAGTGGAAATCGGGAATCAATGTATATAATACATAATGTCGGCGTCAATATCGCTCGGCAAAGTTCACTTTCCTTTCGAAGAGGGACGAGCAGAAAACTCAACGAGATGAAAATACAAAAGAAAAAAATATTTCCTTGCATTACTTATACACGGACACGGCACGGATCGTGTGGCACTTCTGAGAAATTTAATTTCAACCAAAGAGCACACCTCCTTATTTTGGAGCTGTCTCGATATTACTTTCCAGGGATCCGGGCGAGGTCCCGACGGAGCGACTTAAAACTCGCAAAAAAGAAAAACGAAGAAAAATTTCCACAGTTCGGTGGCGAACAGAGACGTTTTTTTAAGAACGCAATTAATTACGCGTAGGAACAAAACGGCATCGCATCGCAAAGAGGGCAAGAATGCTAATAACACAATGTATCCGGGGCCCAAATGCGAAACTTTGCATTTTATTTTCATTTCGGACAATATGGCTTATGTAACGCGGGCCCGGCTAGATAGTGGGAAATTCCAAGAATGCGCACATTATCGATCAAAGTCTCCCTTACGATATAAACGCAGGTATTGACTAATGGCTGGGTCAAAGTTTGCGGATGTTGGGCGCGCTGGAAAAATTCTACCCACCCCCGATAGAATTCGGATCTTTTGTCGATAGAAAACTCGCTTCTTTTATAGCGTAAATGTATAAAGAGATTGTTCCAGTCGCGTACGAAACGCACCTAGTGTGTTACTGGTAATTAGTTTTGCGCTAATTGAACGGAGTCGTGCTGCTCCTCTTGTAGACATTGTGCTAAAGCGCTTCCATGACACGAAAATATCGCTGAAATTAATATCGAAACGACGATGAAAAGGGCGAACAGTAAAAGGTCTTTTATTGGTAAATTTAATAAAGATTAACCGCACTGGATATCTAATAGAATCACTCATTGATATAAATTACTATTATATGCTCGATGTAAGAACACATAATAGAATTATTGATCATCCCTATTCGTAAACTCATATTATATTAAACGAGCAATTCGAAAATAAAATATACGTTTCGGGAACGCGTAAACTCCCGAAAAGAAATAATAAAATAGGATATTCGGATGGTAAATGCGCAATCTGTAAACCGAAAATTAGCTGATATCTCAATTTGCAAAATCCCGTAATTTATGAGTGCGAATAAGGCGAACGAATTTCTTCGGCGATTTGGAGTTTCGAAGGAAATTTCCAGGCCGAGGGCGAGGGGGCTCGTATTAAATGCATTACGAAAGAGCGACAAGGGTCGCAAGAATTGCCTACGATAAAAAATTGGTCGCAATTTGTACACACAATCAATTCGGGGCCATAAGAAAAAGTCATCAGCGAACGAAGACAAAAATCGTAGTGGCAGCAGAACACGAAATCGTAATCGCTAATGTAGGACTCGTGGAATGGGACGTGGACGTGATGTAACTTTTTTTTTCAGGATATAAACTTTTATTGTTAATAAATAAATGAAATTATATGTATATGAACAAATCCATCAGATTTTAAAATAACGTAGATTTCGTTGTTTTATTCGTCTATAGTCAATTAGACCTTTATTGATCGATGCGAAAGTGCTTTTGAGCACTTGAAATTGAATTATATTTTGTTTGCAATAAAAATACAAACATTTTATTAATACATTTCGGATAACGTTACAATAACTCATTTTTTCTAACAAATTATTGGCCTTTTAAAAGATTTCAGCTTTAAAGTAAAATTTTCACAAATATTTATATTTCGTATCGGTAAACCACCTTCACTATATTACTTCATTACAATTTTCAGACAACGCTATTTTAGTCACAAGTGACCGAAAAAAAAAACTGATGAAAACCCACATTTAAAAGAGGCGCTTGAGTATGATTAATTACATTCCACACTTCAACCGACCCAAAGTCAAAATAATTTTAACTATAACGTTCTCCAGGTGAATTCACGCTGACACGAAGCGCGGCTAATTCACCGAAACCCCCTACATAATACATAGACAGAAGCCTTCGCGCGATAATTTATGAAAATCCACACGATAAAGTGATTTACACTCAAAATTTTACATAACACCACGATTGAGAGCGCGGGCGAGGAAACTCATAACGATAAAGCGAACTGCGTAGATTTTTTGTGGGCGTACGAACAACCAAATATTATTACATCACACGAAGCCGGGCTGCCAGAAGATCCTGGGGGAGTGAGGGGCGATCTGCGATGATTTGGGTAATTGGGCAGAACAACTTCCGACCGAGCTATAATATTTCATAGGAGCCGAGGCAAGGGCGGCTCCGGTCCGAGCCACGGCAAAAAGCTCCTCGGATTAACCCAGGAAAACCGACGCAGCACCGAACTGAGCTTTAATTATCGCACCACGGAGAATGCTCTCCAGGTTACCATAAACGCGGCGGCAAAAAATCTTATTAATGCCGACGTTACGGACGACTACGCGAGAGGATTTCGGGGATAATTATCGCTACCCTTTCAGCCGGATTCGCAGGACGCGGCACATAGAATGCCGTGGGCGGAATTTTTCTTTATATTTTTCGGGAAAATTGAACGCGTGTAAGTCCTTGGGCTTATCGGTGAATGCGCAATCGGCTCTGCGTCGGCGTTTTGTTGACCCGGTATAAACTAGACGGTCCAAGTTTAACACAACATTGTGCTGTAAGTGATGGCTGCTGAATAATTAGAGTTGTTCGCGGAACTCTGATAAAGATCGGTATGATGTAAATTGAGAAAATCGGCGATGGGTTAATACCGAGAACGGCGGCGAGAGAGATCGTATTCAGAAGTTCGTGATATGGAAGTTTAATAAAAGACATTTCAATCTTGTGGTAGGATTTCGCTAGAGAGGAAGTTTTTTCGCTGAAAATGATTCTATGCTGGTGAAGTGCTCGTGAAATCGTAGAAAATCGTCCGTTCGACGGTTTTCGCTTCAACTTCAATTAAATTAGACGTTGAACACTCCGTTTGGAGCGAACAAAAGAGATGTTTTTCTTTCAGTTAAAGGTGTTCTGGGGTTTGAGACAATATAGATTAGACGAGACCAACTTTACCAATTTCACGTCTGGCCAAGCAAAGAAAAGCTCTCAAACTTAAAAGTCTGACCATTACTGAGTAAAAAATGTTAGTCGAATATTATTTCAATAACTGTAGTGTAAGCGGAAAATAAAGCACACAACACAACCGGATTTTAAGGAGAACGCTTTAATTTTTAAGACTTGAATTTAAGAATTGAAATGTATCCTATAAATATTATTCAACATGTAGTGAAATTTCCAGAATAGCGAAGAAATTTAAAAAGAAAAAGTTGCAATTCTGTAAAACGAGGCAAAGAAAAAGAGCACGTCTAAGGCAGACACGCGATTTATTACATGGCCCAACCAGTAGTAAATGGTAAAAGGCGTCGAGGCGAAACAACCGAAGGAAAAATAAAAAAAAAAGAAACAAAACAATCACACGTGAGCTTTGTTTAATCCGATTTGTCGGCAGATTGCAAGAAGCGAGACTACAATTTTCTTTGAATGTTGATCAACGGCACACAAGCACAGTCGAGTGAACAAGCTCTAACCGAGCAAACACTCAATCTTCGCTAATTTTACCGCCGGGTCGACTTGATCGATCATTAGCAAAACCACAAGTACTACAATATAAGGGAAGCGTATATTCAATGTAACAATTTCCCGAATTCTCGGACAGCAACAAATAAACGAAAAATCAGAAAAATCCAGACGTATTACTACGAAATCCCGCGGATCGAATATTTCACGTAGAACGCGGGTGTTATTACTGGAACGTACATGTTCTACGCGATCGAAAAATGCCTCGAACTCACCGTACCGAGGAATGTAGCCGATGCCGAGGGAGAAAGAGCTCCCAGATACGACCATACGAAAGACGAAGATGATTGATGGTGAGGAATTTGCGCTGATATTCCACGGGCATTTTACTACGGCTCGGACAGGGGGTAATGGGAAAAGCGCCGCCGCTCCATAAATTCCCATTACGCGAATAAATTACGCGCAACACACTGAGACCCGATCGTACATTTCGTTCATTTTTCATCGGACAAATTGAAATCGGTTTCCGGGACCGTTCGGACTTAATTGCACTCCGGGATCGAAGGATCGAACAACGGAAACCGCTAAATTTTCATCCGATGGAATACACGAACATCGGTTTTCGAGTTCGGAAGTGGCCGAAACACTCGGACGTTCGTATTATAACAATAATACAAACGGTTCAGAGGTGAAGTTGTTAATTTTGTTCTGCGCGGTCTGTTTGGAGAAAAAGGACGAAAATATTTATTAAAAAAAAAAAAACAATCATAACTAGATAACAGTCGCCGACTGTAGATAAAACCGAAAACAGACAGCGGAGTGAAAACGCGCCAAAACGTACGAAACAAAAGGCTTCACAGAAAACGATAAGACCCGCCGGCGGCGGAACGAGGACACTTTTCCGAATTGCAAATATAATCCGCGCCGGGAAAGCAGAGGCTGGAGTTTTTCCAGAGCCGAAGGAAAAACACGTCCGCTAACGAGCAATATTTGGCGGGCACGTGTCCAACCTAAACGACGTCATTATTCGCGCATTTACCCGCGAAAGATAACGCGAATAAACAAAAAAAAACAACAATAATAACGCGAAAATCGTAAATCGGACGTATTCGCGACGTATACAAAAGTATAAAGAAGATTCAATTTCGATCTTCGTGTGCGGGTGCCATTATGTGCACGTTGAGGCGTAGCAGACTTCGGGAAACGTATATATGATTTGTTATGCGTCGGACGCATTTTGAATCCTAAATTGGCTTTCTTATGTATTCAAAGCGACGCATCATCTTATATACCGTCTAATTTCCATACTGTGCGAGCACAAAAAACCCAACGGGACGATTCGTTCGCATTGAAAAATAAAAACGGCCCGATAGGATGAAGCGCGTATAAATTATTCTATTATACCCGCGTAAATGTTCGTCTCGCATGAAACGGACGAGGCGAAAATAAATTTCGAAATAATCCACGTAATAATTCCGCCGAATCGGCAAGCCATCGTCGAACGACTTCAATTCAAAAATAATCGTTTTCCTGTTGCATTTTTCCGTTCGACGTTCATATGTGGTCAGACGTGAAAATTTCGCGATCCCACAACCGGCACGACACAAAACAGCGAATAATGGGAAAACGGATGTACGTCACGGTTCGGGAAATCGAAAAAGCGTTTTTCTCGGCGCTTTCCTTTTCTGCAAAATAATTCAACCGTTCGAACGCACGGCCGGGCCTGAATTTTTCAGCCCTGAATCCACGCTGAAAGACACGCCATCGGCTGTTCCAGCACGGCCGACAATTGAAATCGAGTACGTTCCGAACTGCCTTAATGCGCCCGTCGAGACAGAAAAAAAAATGGCCGGGAATTTCGCGAGAGAAAAATTTCTCAATATACGTTACGTAAGGATATTTTGGTGTAGTGAGTGTACGTGATAAAAGTTTGTATTTTTTTTTTTGTAACTTCCTGCATATTATATATCAGGAGGCGTTTGCCGCGCGAGCTAAATGCAAATTCGATACGGGGTTTATGTGTACGTTTGCGAATTTACGTGTATTATAAGGTGGTTAAGGAAGTTATATCGTAATGCGAATATTTATATTTTCTTTTGAGCGTGTGTGCTGAATTGTAATGCGATGTTGTTTATCATATGTGGAGGCTATGGTTTATTGTTTTAATGAATTTGTGAATATATTCCAGAACTAGATTCGAACTCCAAAATAACGATGGTGTTGGCAAGAATTTATGCGCTAACTTCAGAGCGAAACAAATTAAATTAATTCAATTAAGTGGATCGATTAAAACTCCCATAAAGGCATTAATTATAACATCAAAATGATTAAAAGCGCGATTTAATAGAATTTTCGATATTTCAACGAATTATCGTGCTATAAAGATAAAAAGTTAATATTTTACTCACGTAATGCTGTGAATGTGGAAAAAATAACAAGCAAATTGTATTACCTGAAACAAAATAAAACAATAATTAGTTACAAATTTAATTAAAAATTAAATAAACAGCAAAAAATATTAAAAGATTAACTGTAATTTTTGTTTACTTTGGTAAAGAAGGAAGTCTTAAATTATACACTTCTCACATGATCCGCGATATGATTACTCGGCATTAAAAAAACACACAACACAAAAAAAATCAATTGAAAGTGGAATGTGATGAGAAACTTAAGACCAATTTTGGCGCTATACGTCCGCGTCCATAAAACCAAATAGGCAGCAATTAAGAAAAATGATCGTAAAATATAAAAATACAACCATTTCAACAAATTAACATCCCAAGAAGCATTGAACACAGCACACACATAACGCACATTTCCCGAAATACCGCCTTCAATATCTTTGGGTGTTCAGCTGAAAACGTTGCCGATCTGAATAAACGGGAACATACGTCTTTTAGACAATCCGACGTTTGTTAATTCCGCCTCGCATAAAGAGAACCGTCCATATTTGTTCAAAATGAATCGATATTATACGGGGAGCGAAATGAAAAGCAAAGGATAATACGATGAAATACTCCGGGTTTCGTATTATGACGACGTTCTCGAAACGCCGAGATGATGTTTTGTATGTTGGCTCTATTTAGACTTCGGTCAAAATGCGGTTTCTATTGAAATCGTAGACGATTTGGAAACTCAACGTGTGTTAGTTGAAAACTAGCGGTCTTCATAATAAGACTCGATCCGATCATTAAAATATGATTTGTATAAGTATATTAATCAATTTTGATTCATTTCCAGAACGAAAAGACCAACCGTCAACGGAATATAAACACGTCGAAAATTAAACGAAAACAGATCAATACGACTTAAAAGGGGCTCTTTTTTACATTATTCATACTCTCGATGCAACCGAAAGTACGTTTTTAGCACTTCCAAAGTTTCAGCAATCCGGAAGTGGATTTTCGTATGCGGCAAAGGCCGCGAGCCTCGCTTTGAGGTCCTCTGGAGTGTGTACGGCAACGATCTCGGGTTGTTTGTTCTGTCAACAGCCGGGGTCGCAGTCGCTTGTTTATAAACAAACAAAACCCATTATCGTGCATGGTATGGAAATGGTGACGGAGGCGGTTCGGAGATCGAGGTGACCTGGAGGGTGCAGAAAGGTGCTTTTAAGTGAGTCGAAAGCTCAAATTCGCATATGTTTGCGAACTTGAGTGTGTGAGGTCAACTTTGGAACTGTTGTGCGAGTTGTGAGTATTTGAAAATAAATTGTGGTGAATCATGCGAGTGCATTCCGTCTATGGACGATGTCTATAAATGAGAACCACCCACCATGTGTTGGTCGATGAATGGAAGGATACACTGTTTTTTTTTTATAATTTTATGATAATATTATTCGATTTCGTAATATTTATTGAATAGTTCGCTTCCTTATGTGAAATATCAATGTTTTACATTTTTTATCAGGTGTATTTCTATTTTGATACGCAAATATAATATTCATTTCGATATGATTATTAGAATAGTATACTTTGATTCATTAACATATTTGATATAAATGCAATTATGCAGAATTATAAGTAGGTATGCGAATGAAATAATACAAGATTAAAATGGCTAACAGGATGATCGCTATTAATGCGACACTAACAAGATACACTAAGAATGTGTATTATAAATGAAACATTGTAACGAATTATATAAAAATAAGAATGTATACAAAACTTGAAAATTAAATTTTCCAACCTACGAAACATTATATATTTTTATAAGTTGTCCAAAAGATTTATTGATTTCGTTGTATTCGTATATTTATACTATATTTTCTTACATCCACGCCGAATAATCACATATTCAAAGTTTATTTACAAAGATTCCGACGAGGGCATGTTCAAATAAACGTGTTTATCAAGAGAGGGCAAATATCGATGTAAGTTATTACAGAATATTTCATATAAGTTTATTTCTTATACAATACAAAAAAATAAGTGAATTTTAGTATCATAGTATTTCTATAAAGTGAGAAAGAGAAATCAATAGTATTTACTAACATATTATATTATTGTATTCTTGTATATTTGAAAACCGTTTCGCAGATATAACATGTCGGTTCGATATATGGGGGGTGGTAGTGCTTTTACGAGAACGCAATAATTGTGTAGCCCCCATATGACTAAACGATTTTATCCTTTTAGTAGCCATTTTGATTTCCGAATAACAAAGGTGACTCAAGATGAATGATCACATCAGACTATTGTAAGATTTAAGATTGATAGATGTATAACATATCAAGACTAATGATTAGATTGGTCTAATTTACTCTCAGATGCAAATAGAGATATGATTAAATAGACATTTGAAAAGAGTAAAATTCGAATCATTTTGCAATGCAAATTGGTGAAAAAAATATTTATTCAATTCTTCCAAGTATACTTTGTTGAAAAAAGTGGGAGTAAATACAAAGGAAGCCCGAAGAGTACTCGGTTTAAGTCAAACAAAAATTCCGTCGAGTTAGCGTATTTTAATAACGGTCGATAAACGGAATAGCGTCTTCACGTTCCGATTAATATTTTTACCTCAAGCGATGTAGTTTGTGCACGAATCCTGATAATAGATCACGAAAATCGTACAAGTACTATAAAGCGGAAAATATATCTGAAAAAATGCTTGTAATATAAAAATATACGAAAAACATATGAAACCAAACTGATGTCTAGCATGGAAACGGAATTCACTTTCCTTAAGGGAGGGCCATAAACAATATAAATGATGTCTCGACAGAGACATCAGTTTAAAAGCAGAGAGAGCCCGAAAAAACTTATCGAGCTAAAACCGGGAACACGTAACATATAATTTTATACAACATATAGTTTTGCGACGGACCATGAAAGATTGCGGTGCGAATGAAAAAATCTCTATCCTACACGAGCCTAAAAACACGATCCAAAAACGGCACGAAAAATCGCCGAAACCCCCAGAAATACTTTCAATTCCATTTTCGAAAACGGACCTACGAAGATCTACACAACAATCTCCACCTTTCGGACAAAGACGGCGATCGAAAAGATAAACACGACACTTCCAAAGCAGAGGTCATATCGCAGAATGCACTCAGCGAGCTCCACAGAATGTTAACTCTCGCCGAGACGTGCTATTATTGCGCAGACGCCTCTAAATCAGGGATCGTAAAATGCGGGTCCAGCCGGCGGAAAGGGGTCCTTTTTATGCGAAAATAAAACACGCGTCGTAAAAGAATTCGTCGCCTTTCGAAACGTGAAAATGTGGCGGTCCGGTCCTGATATGCGGGTGCATGTTTTATAAAACGCGCTAGTTTTTGCGCACGTGCGAATTTGTTTTTGGATATGTTATATTCGAACGGGGCAGATCGAGTCCGAGAGTTCTTTGAAATCGTATAAATAAGTGGAATTACAAAAAAAAAAAAAAAATAGGAAATCGATGCTGTTATAATATAATATGACCTTTTTATACATAAACATCCATAACTTATTAGGTCAATGTAGAAAGATAAAAGGATATATTAATCAGTCGGATATAAATCGGGTCAAATAGGAAATTATCAGCAGACTAATTAAACGAAGTGAATTGTGAAAATAAAAGGGTATATCTTTTGAATATAAACGTCGAAATGATTTTCCGAAGGCCTATCGATAAACGTCTGACTTGGGGCTTTATGGTTCCCTTCATTTTTACAACTATCGGTTTTCCCGACTGCGTATATACTCGAGCCAGTAACTAACGGGAATGTTCGCAATATTGTGACGGGAAGCATAAAACGGATAACTTTAACTAGAGGCGACATGCACGACGTATGACACGATATACAAATCCTCGTTCAACATCGACAGGATCCATAAAATGTCGAATGAAAATAATTATTTACTTATTCAGGAAATGAGTCAATGAGTTTGTCAAATTCACATCTATCACAGTATATTTATACAAAAAAAGCGATAAATGATCTCGCATATATAGAGATACTGAGTCATTCCGCGAATGTTTTATTTCCAAAGTGCGAAAACGGTCCGACCGTAAAACACGACGTGAAAAGTATCGTGGGTTGTATACGGCTAGGGTTAGAAGAGCTGTTTCCCGCACATCATTAGTGAGTTCATATCGTCTCGTGCACTTTACGTTTTTCGAGATGAAAACTAGGGTTCGGAGATGAAAGAAAATCAAATGGTATGTAATGGAGGCGGCGGTGGATGCCGTCGAACGTGCTGACTTTTCTATAAGCGCGAAAGTGCTGTATTACATCAGGGCCGGTTCGAGGGTATATGGCGTTCTAGGCATGTTGATTTTCAGCGCCCCACCCTCACCCTCATAGTTTTAAATATTTTTCGAAAAACAAACTTGCAAAACACTTGCAAAAATAGACTTTTCCCAAAAGCCTTTTCCTAAAAAACAACATTTTTCAAAAATATTCTAAACGCAACAATTTTGTTCAATTTTATTGAATGAACATTTAAATTGTTCCTATTTTTTTCTGGCCAGAAATTTACAAATTTTTATTCAAAATAAGTACGCATTATGTTCAAATTTTATAAAAATAAAAATAGGGCATCTCGTGGCGCCTCAAGCACGAGTCTATTTTGTTGCACCTTTGAGCCGGCCCTGGTTCCAGCCGATGAAGTATGATGGCGAGACAGTTGTTATAGAAGAATGGTAAAAACGAGATGATGGGAAAATCGGGAGTAATGTAATTCGTTATGACGAAAAACATCGAGAGGAAATCTGAATTTGCGTCCCTTATTTTGGGGAAATGATGCTTAATTGCCTATCCCTTGTGTACTCGATGAATTTCGTGATCGAGTTTGTAAGTAGAACTGAAATCTTATTGAAGACGGATTAAATAATGTCAAACGTTTAAATTTACATAAAATATAAACGTTCATTTCTGAGTACAAAATTACAGCAATTTGCAAATGAAAAATTTGTTGACATCGAGAACATAAATCAATTAGAGAATGAACTGGATCATAAATAGTTATATTATGTGCTAAATGAGTACTATCCTTCTCAAGATGTTGTATACGGGTATATAGTATCTCGAATAAAGCAATTAAAATTGTAAATTTATTTTTAATGACACAGTATCTCGTAACAATAGTACCCAATATGGAAATAATTAATGGACGCAATTCTTGAGGGAAACATATTTCTCTTTTGTCTATACACCTTTCATCCTGTAAGATTAAAAGGTTGGAGTATACACTGCTATCAGATAATGGTTGTTAAAGTACCCTTGTCGATAATTGAACGGTGACCGAATTATTCCCTAGGGATGACCATTATACGAAATTCCTAACGACAAACAATAGAATGATATATCGATGACTTTAGTGGGAAATTAGCATGGAAATATAATGTATGCGAAAAGAAAATGAGTTTTGGAGACAAACGGGATATTTTAATGGCAATGACTCGAGAAATTCGTGATAAACAGAATGCGCAAGAAATACACTATATGTACATTGTTTACTTACACATAAAGATTATTTTGAATATAAAAAGATTTAAAGGAAAATGACCTGAAAACGTCGTGATAAATCGACTGTGAATTGCAAATTGTGAAAAATCATTACGAAGCGATGAAGAGTATTAACTGCTAAAACAATTATTATAATAATAATAGTTATCACAATTACTTTATAAATAAAATATTATGGACGCTGAAAAATATTTTCACATACACGAAACCAAGCGAAAATATTCCTCAGACAATGAAACGAATGCGTCAGCTGATTACGTTCAAGGAAAAAAAATATATAATTTTGTCACATTCGACTGATGTTTCTGAGGTCGGAGTTATATCATACAATGACGCGATTGGCACTAGTTGAAGAAGAAACGTTTCAATTGAGAAAATTAACGTAAAAAAACTTACACAATAAAATAAAATTAAAAAAAAAAAAACCAACAAATAACCGTGACGAATGAGACTCCAGTTTGCCGATGGTTGGTGAGTGCATCATGAGCATGACGCAGGGCCGTTGACTTTGGAAGACAGAAATAGTCAGTGCTGATCCAACACGGTGACTACACGAAATATTTAGATAGAATATGCATGGAAGTATGGATTGAAAATCTAAATATTTAGAATGATTTCGCCGTATGATTTAATGCAAGGAACTTGGTTAGACGGCTGTATGAAAGCGACTGAAAATTGTTAAAAATAGACAAATATTTCTGTCTAGTGAACATAAGAGATCAAATCGGGTTTATTCAGTGCTTTATGAACAATAGGAAACAATCGATTGCTGTATTTGTCATAATTATAAACGGAAATGAAAAGAAAGTCATAAATCAAACACAATGGAACGACGAATACAAGCGTGACCTAAATGGTCGATGACGAATCAATTTTGCAAACTGATCGATTATCGAAAGGTTGATACAATCGACATGAAAAATTGCGAAAAAAAAATTAAGAAGAGCAATTGGCCTTCGTCGAGTCAATTTTATTTCTGACTATATACTTTCGATTTTATTAAAACAAACGAAAGAAATTGAACTGAAATGAAATGTTATGGAAATTTTATATATTTGCAGTATTTTATACTGTGAACCCGGATTGTCTGGATGAGAATGGCAAAAAGCATACTTTCGTACTGAATAATGAAAACGGAGCAGTAGATGAAAGAAAATATTTACAAATAGGAAATAAGACTTCAGCTATCTCTTAAAACCGGATAACAAGAGATAGTGCACTTTGAATGCAGGTGAAACGCATGCGTGGGATTTCTTACCTATATCGAAAGTACCACTTAGGTCGGATCGTTAAAACATTAACCAGTTTTAAAACTTAGGAAGAAAGTAGCGATCATTAAAGTCTTATAAAAAACGTAATATAAAATCCTGCGTGTACGACTAAACATAATATAACGGTAAGACGATCTTCTGGGAGATTCGATAAGATCTCTGAGATAGATATTTAAAACAGACCGTTTACGCCGAAGACAATTCAAATTCAAGATTTAATCTCCAACAAAAGTTAGAAATGTGTACCGAGATTATATTTACTTCATAATGCGTTGTATTATCTCGAACATGCCAAGAATAGAGCGAAACTCGTATGAAAAATGACACTTTGAGACAACATTACGTATGCTAGGTTGGCACCGGTGCGTTTTAGGATTCCAAGTTGGATCTAGGAAAGCGTGACAAAAGCGAACGTGGCATTTGTATATGTTTTTTCATTCAATCAAAAGTTGTTTTCGAGAAATTTCCACTGAAACTGAACATCAAAATCATACATCGGTTCCCTGAATGAAAGACTCGCAGTGAATGTGCAATGAAAACGACTTCAAGTATGATGCAATATCCATGGTCAACGTTTAATGAAAATAATTTTAAAAGGTAAGCTTTTCAACATGAAACTTCAACACGACGTTAATTTATGTATAAAATATATAAAACATAACTTGTGTTTTCACAAGGTTAATTGATACGAATGAAAATATTACTTTCTTTAGCCATCGCGATTATAATTGACAATTGTAGTGTCATCGTCCACTTAACAGGAATGACACTTGATTCAAACGCAGTCTTTGTAGAAGTTAAACGTTCAATATTCTTCATTTAGACAGCCGTCCGTTCGAGCGCAATAAATTGTGGTGACAAATAAAATGACTGACAATGCGAAAAATTAATGCAAACCAATTTTCAATATCACATTTCAGCCAGGGGAATTATTCATCCGATAAAATAATCGTGGATCTCGTTTATTAATAAAAAAAAATATAAGAACTAAAAATTAAATATTTATATAATGCTCAGTAGTTAAATTCGATACTCGAAACACCCGACGAAATGTCATCCCTGGCAAATTGAAGACGCGAGGTTCGTCTTATTGCTCGTTAAAAATAATTTCAGCGGCAATAAATAATGTTCATGAATATTATACAATTTTAGGGATCAAGAAGAGTAATTAATTCAAAAGGGGAGTAAAGGGAGAAACAAAATTTTCAGAAGCGTTCGATAACAAGTTTCCGTTGTTTTTAATACAGGAGGGTTCGAATGAATATTTTCAATTTTCTCCAAATGATAATAAGAAATAAGAAACTTAAAGAAATAATAATAAGAAACTTCAATATTCGAGATGTATAATAAATTTTTCTGACTAAAATAAACACAAAATATTGTCTTTGAGATTGAATATATATTTATTCTCATATACTGTAAGTTATACATATTAAGAAACAAAGCAAAAAAATTAAAGAAAATTATTTTACGAAATTTAATTTTTAACCATTCAGAGCAAACGAACACGTGCACGAAAATAAAAATGATAAAAACGTAATGAAAATTCAGTTAATTTCACTACAATAAAAACAACGCCGAAAGCACCGGCTCGAACATAACGTTTCAAAATTTAATTCTAGCACCAATTAACGAAAAATTCAACACAAATTCAAAACTCGAGAACATAAATTAAATCCGAAATTGCAAATTCGAAAAGGGGTGAGCGATTCTGCCAATTTCGTCGGCGGACGAATAAAAAAACGCACAATGCCCGCCATTGTTGTCGATTGCAAATTGCAGGGCCAAGGGTCGCAATTCGACAATTTATCATATTAATACAGACGAACGACATTTGAACCGCAACGATAAACGAAAGCATAGGCACGCACATCGTTTCACACACGAGCCCTTGTACACACACATGGGGCATTATATATATGAAAAAGGTACGCGTAATGTGCGGGACAGATGTGTTGTTTACCATTACTGTTGATATACGGCAAGTAAATGTGGCGGAAAAAATTGAGAGGCGAGAGAAGAGATTTATAATTGGTTACGAAATAAATAGTTTCGTTGAAACGTGCTTAGAGTAGAATGTGTCTTTCGGCAAATGGGTGATGATATCGATATAAATAAGCGGAGTGAAACGCCCCAGATGTAAATTTCAAACGGGACCGTTTTTTGGCTCAATTAGCTTTGTTTTATACCACGCGCCGTCTTCGCTCGTTATTTTTCTATTGTTTTTGCCAAATTAAAGGAAAATGATTACAGTACGCTCTCAAACGGAATCGAAACAAAAAGAAAATAAAATAAAATTTACATCTTTGAATTGTTTGATTTTTAAAACAATCAAAGCTGCGAGGGTGAATAATAAGCATTTTTGGAAGATACTTCTTGTTAAGCTTAACCGATTCCTTTCAATATCACACACACATACGTGATACTCTATTGATCGTAGAACCTAGCTTCTGACGGATTACCGAAACGTCTTTCAACTTCTGAAGACCGCTGAAATTCAGCACAAGCACGCGATAAAGACATACGATCGGGTTAGAAGTCAGGATTCGTATGTCGAAACTATGAAGGTTGACCGCAGACGTTGATGAGGTTTGACTGAAGACTCGAAAATGTAATGAATTTCTACTGCGTTTAATATATTGAGGGTTACAATCAAATTTACACTTGTGAGAAACTGAATACTTCCTCGTTTCGTAAACAAACTTTCGAATAATATGAAATTTTATGGTCGTCGTGTATGAACATTTCGAACGTCTGTTCGCATTTGTCAGATGTATATACAATCTTTACTAATCATATTTGTTTTTGATGTGTCAATATCTTTTTTTAACGCTTTCGTCACTCTTCGAAATTGCCTACACATCATTTCCTTTTGCGGTTTTGCGCTAATCACTTATTCTATCCAAAATAAATATATACAATTTTAAACAATGTTCATGATAAAAATACAATTGCGAGAACAAATGACTATAAAATTTTTATATTGCATTCTGGTATTTTCTGTAAGAATATAAAATACAATTACAAATGTATGTGAATCACGAAATATTTGATCTTTCAAATTTCAACAAAATAATAAATATATATCCTCAATCTACAAAATACGAAATAAATAAATCTCCTTCACTTTGAGAATTTCTAAAATAATACGATCTGACTTTCAGGTATAGGTTTATGAGAAAACATGATAAAGATTGATGATGTTTGTACGCAAGATGAATGAAAAAATCGTCAAAAATAGGAACGCTCTGAAATAAGCGCGGATTACATGCGCAATGCCAATTGTATTTGACCACCGACCGAAAAATTATTTTCAGAAAGTTTATTTAACCGCCGACGAACATGTGTGAATATTTCGATACGCCTTTCCACAAAATTTTCGAAGAAAATCTTTGATGTCTTCTCAATCAAATAATTTTCAAAAAATATACGAATTATCTTTAGAATACGCCATTTCCCACACGCGAACAGCAGACATCAAAGTCAATTATAAACAAAAGAACACACTGATTAAAAGATGACCTAACTCACCGCAATCCGATGACTTTTATCGGTCAGCGATTAATCAGAACAACGTGGAGGGTCTCTTTACGCACAAGGTGCACATGCCACGATGCACCAGAACACAGCCCATCATTATTGCATAGCAAATAAAACATCAGTAACACGACCCGAGCCTCGAGTGGGCAAATGAACGGCACCGACTCATTACCGAGTTCAATCGGCGCGGTTTTGTTTGTGAAATCAACACTCGAAGGGTCCGCCGGTTCGAGGATTTCGGTGTTGTTTTTGGCCCCGGCGTGGAATTCATCCGTCGATTTATCGCCGTATGCATATATATGACGTTTATTGTATGGACGAATGTGAGTTTTGGATGCCGAAGCACGATTTGTGGCTTTTGTGTGCGTGCTGTTATAGAAAAGTCGTCGCGCGTCGATGTTTCCTGTCAACGATGTGTAATTCGACGGAAAATGATTCGGACTGTTCTTTCGATGTCGACGACAGATTTATATTTTTCAGATTTTTTTTTTCATATCAAGAAGAATGCGTTCTTTTGATTTTCGTTCACTTGCGTGACCGAAATAATATCCGATAATTTATAAGACGGAGACTGTGTCGAATCGATTCGAACATAAAGCAGATTTCGAGACATAAATTTTGATTATTTCGTTCACGTGAGACGGAACTTGCAATGTAATTGAAATCAAGCAAAAGACAGATAATTTAACATGTACACATTAACAAACTTACAATTAGTTAGCGAATTCAAAAACTTTTCAAGGAATAATACATCAAAATTCGCAACTCTTTCTAAGTATACAAATTTAATTTCGAACGTTATTCGCAATATTATCAAAGAAACTTATGTAAAGCGCAAAAATACAAAACTTAGCACACAGCTGAAAATTCACACAAAGCGAATGAAAATTTTCAAAGCAAATCGCCGTTTGCACAAAACCGTTCGATCGAAACAGTCCGAATGCGCACAATCGGGCAACGTTCGGCTCTACACCACGGCAATAGCCTCAATAGGCCATTGTTGAAATCTGGTGCATTTCGCGAGGGCGTTTACGTTTCCGTTCCTCTTCGCCACGCAAAAAGTGTTTACACCAAAGCACCGCAAATATCTGCGAACGTTCGGATCAAACGATCCGAGTATAGCTTCCTTTGTAATATTTATGCTCGCGAGCCCAGTTGGCGCGTGTCATATTGGCGAAAAGTATTTTTTTGGCCGTATCCAGTTTGAAAAATTCGTACGCGTATGCGGCAAGAGTAAAACGAAAGTGCCAAGGAGAAAAAAAAAATCGTCGGTTATAATGGGCGGTTAGCACGAATCGGGTGCGCGTGCCTTGAGAATTGTGGAAGTGACTTTAAATTGTTGCAAAGAGGATTAAAGAGCTTTACTTTGAGATGTATTTTATATATAACATATATATAATATTTTTTAAAATATTTTAATTAAAAAAATAAGTAGCAAATATGGTATATTATACATATCATAAAAAACCTGTCTCTTTAGTAAAGTCGTGTTTGCATTACGCAAGTTAATACTAATATCGACAAAAAAAAACATTATTTCAATCGGATTCGAATGTCAATAATTACACGTTTTCATAGCCAAACCGCAAACCGGGACAAAATAAGCACACACAAAACCCTTGTCATTTATTAAGCGTTACATCGAAACGATTCAAATTCGCGAACCGTCGTTCTAGCTACAGATTGTAAAATGGAAAAGTTAACGGACTTTGATCGGGGCACAAAAAGTTCATGAAACGCTCGCGTAACGACTCGAAACAAAGTTAAAATCTGCACGAGAGGCTGAAAAGCGACGAAAATTCTGTTGAACCGGAAAAAAGTTAGCGAAGTAATCGGATCGAATCCGACACGCAAACTCCTCCGAGTACACGACGAGAGGGAGGAAAAAAGAAACGAGCACGAGCAGCCCAAATTGAATAAGGGATGTGACAGGTGAGGAGGATGAGGACATGGCATAACGGGGAGCAAACGACTCCCGAACGCTCGCCTTCCCTACCATAACAACAGCGCGTCTGAAACACGGACTTTGCAGTCCTGCGTATTTTTAATCCGTCCATGGTGGAGGTCGTGAAGACTATGCTCTATTATCAGAAGATAGGAGAACGTGAAAGGGAAAAAATGCTTCGAAAATAAATCGACGTTTCGCCGCTAATGGACGAACGCCTATCGCTCCGGAAAGCGAGAGTGATGAATGAGGGGACGTTTTAGCATTTTTTCGCTTCACATATCTTCGACAAATAAAAAGATGGTGTATATACTATATTGTATACCGGTTACGTTGGAAATATGATGCGAACGCTGAATTAACGAAGGACTGAAGAGCCAATGAGTGGGAAACGGTCGTTGCCGATTATATACTGCCAAGAAATAGAAAAATCGGTGGTAGATGATAACGTATCGGAATATAGAGGAAAAACAAGAACATTATTAATTTAAAAATAACACATAATATACGATTAGTCATACTCGGTGATATGATAAGCGGTCAATTGTGAGAATAAACGATGAGTGTTAGATTGTCTTCGGGCAAAAAATCAGTGACCGATTCAAATGCATAAAGCGTACGCACAAATGCGATATCGTACGAAACATAAAATACTCCATTGAGTATTGCTTTCGTGCTTAACAATAAAAATAATTTCCGCTGTGAGTAGCCGCGGCGGAAACGTGTTGCTTAATCGATTTTTAAACAATCGTCGGAAAAACGTACAAAAATTGATGGTTAGAAAAACTGGAAAAACTTCCATGAACATCGAATCTTACACTCGTTTAAAAATTATAGTTTTTGCGACTTTTTACATCAGATTCGTAGTATATTCCGATCAACAAAAAAATGCAATTTATAAACATATGCAATATTTTCATTAAAATGACTCAAATTTGCATCAACCGAAATCTTGACCCAAATAAACTTGAATTTCATTTATACGAAACGCACTTTCGATAAACGAATTTTTTCCCACTAAAAATTTACCACCTCGACAAGTTTCACACACTCCCGACATACAATCTATTATACTAATGGAAATATTTTCAGAATCGATCCTACTGCCCGATATGTGCAACATGAAATTAACTACCATTTCATAGACTCCAACCTACATAATTTAAACGATTAAATTTCCTACAAACATTCAGCACCAAATACAGAACCACGTGCAACATGAAATCAACTACCAATTCACGGGCACCTACATACACATCTTTGGTCGATTTCCCACATATTTTAGGCGTTGACACGTGTTTGAAACGGAGGCATATCGGGGAGGCACAAAGCGCATTCCAGATTTAATTAAACCGGGATAAAATGTCATCGGTCGCTCGCTGCGTTCGGTCGTGAATTAAAACCACACATGGCAAACTGGAATGCACCTCATCCCGTTATGTAAAGCCCACACGTGCCGCCTACGAAGCCTCCGCTGCGTGTGCACGCACCGAAAGGCAACGGCGAATCCGTCCGAGGAGAGAAATCGTCGAAATTGGCCGGATAATAAAGAGAGAATCCCGGAAAGCCGCGGAGAGATTATCGACGGGTCCATTGTGGTGCGCTTTCGAGATTTGGAATGCCCTCGTATGAATCGAGATGCCGTATATGGCGATGTGAAGAAACAGCTGGTCGGACGAGGTGCTCGCGGGTGTGATACGTGCTTTATAATCGGTTGGAGACTGTCGAAGTGCTGCGCTTCTCAAACTTTGGATGACGGTCGATGCATAAAAATGCATCATTTTTTAAATTATGTTTTTTTTCACGAATATATTCTTAATTTTGTATATATGAATATATATAGCGTTTAAATTTTGAAAATTTGAATATACCTTCAAATCGTTACTTAGTGGAAAAATACACGAATTTCATTTAGATTTTTGGAAAGGTTTAATCCCACAATGTTGTATATGGATGATGATGAATTTAAATACAAAAACATGTTTATATTAATTGCTTCGTTGCGTATGTTTATAATCAAAATTTTAAAACGAAGATAATACATGAATACGTTTCCATACAGGCATATTACGAATGAATGGAAATTGTTTGTTTTCGGCGAAATATTCCTTATTTAATTTATGGTGAATCTACAAAACACGTATTTTCAGATGAATAATACATACAAACGAGAATGAGCCGAATTCTACATAAAGCTTTTGAATTATTGTGTGGGCCCGCGAAGTTCGCAAATAAGCATTGTTCACCTTTATCAACATAAATTAATTCGGCACAATCGAATATAAATATCATACACATTCGTCTGCCTTTTATTATATCGTGGCAAGGACACTACGAAAATAGTAGAGCGTGAAAAATCTCAATGATACGATTGTAATACGAGATCCTGAACGCTGCTTTCATGGATATGACCGACATGGACTCGCATAATACAATTCATAAAACTAAACGCATTGTCCGAAGTAATGAGCGTCGTTAAATAAAATAATGTTGAATGAAAATTTCACGCATCATTTTGTTTAGATTTCGGGTCCCAGATATTATCGATCGGTTCCCGCCAAAAGAAAACTGTATTTAGGTGTTTTGGTTTTTTTTTTTATCGCCCCCGTCGTTGGGTTTTGTTAGTTTTAATAGAGCAATTTGGCGCAGTATCGAATAATCGAAAAAGTTTTATGGTTCTTTCGGAATGTCTGCGAAATAATTACGGCGATAGAAAAGGCGGTTTAAGTCTGACGGTGATTTGTCAATTTCAATGTCGTTTGAATACTGTAACAGTGTTTATATTTGATTGGCGTTCGTAAATTGTGTATTTAGTTAGATTATTTTGAATATGTTACTCTATTATGTTCAAGGTATGATGTGAAATGGCGGAAAATGGCCATTAATTCGTAAATATGCAAATAAAATGACTTTTTAAAATAAATTTCGTGTATGAATAATATTTGAATGTTTACCAAAGGAATGTACACGGTTCGAATGTCGTTCGTATAATTATTTGAGAAATTATTTTATCGGTATACAAAATAAACTAAACGTAAAAGATACGTTTACCGTATCTTTTATTTTTCGTTTATTTTGATAAACTAATTTCTCAAACAATCGTACGAACGATATTTAAAATGTGTACATTCCTTCGGTAAACATACACGTCGACAATAAACACGTATACATGCAAAATATGAAAAATTAAGTTTTTAAAAAACATCAGTTTGCACAATAACGTAACCAATAATTATACAAAAGCCGACAAGCGAATTTTTAAAAAACCCGACACATTCGTCACGAATTTCAAACACATTTGAATAAACAGCGAACCGATGCTATTTTGATATATCCCCTATAAATAATCGCGGATTTCTGTGTGTCCGTCTGTTCGTTCGAATGATGCTCGCGACTTTTTAAAGTAAAATGATCTTTATGCGTATATAGTTAAAGGTCTATAATATGATGCTTATTACCTACCAACCATTGGCTTTGCCTATATGTCACAAATAAATAATAAATTAATTATTTTGATTTTATTAATTAAATATTAAATATTCAAATCGGGTTTCTTAACAAATCCACATCTGATGTTATTAACATCGGGCTTATTTACTAGTATATATATATGCCGAAATATAAAATTAAGCACGAGCAAAAGTGGGTTAAGAACAAATACAAAAAAAACATACAGTCAATTCACATTGACGGTCAACCATTATTCATTCGACACCCGACATAAAAAAATATTATTTTCTTAAAAAAATCAACAGATAAATTAGACGCGCTAGGGTAGGGGGGCGAAGTCACACGGGTTGAGCACCGCTATACTACGTCCGCACGTTTTCCGATACTACGAACCGTAGCACGGCAACCGGAAGCGTTCCGAAGCCGGAAATGCCCCAAACTCGACCGGATGCCAATTTTTGCGACACCGCAGGTCGTCAAACCGCGATGCGTTTTGCAACGGTCGACCCGAAGGCGCGCGTGCACGCTTCGCCGGTAGCCATGTCGCCGATGCAGCGCTGGCCGGCGGCGCGTGACGCGCGCCGGGGCTCTGCCCTCCGATGGGGGCCGCGGGGGCGCTCACCTGGAGTCGGGGGCGCTGCCCGGGGTCGACGCGCGGCACGTAAACAAACGGGTGGAGGAAGCGCGACCCGCCGCCGCCGGAAGACCAGAAACGTCTGAGCCGACGCCGAACGTAGAGCGGCTACACCCAAACATCTGATTGGTTGGCGTGCGCGTCGTGGTGGTGCCATCTCGTGTTGTTTGCGCGCGACGGTTTTTGGTTGAAACTGTTTTTCGATGGTTTGCGTCTTTGGTTGATCGGTTTGGGTTTCGGTTTTGGGAGTAATGTGGACGTGCGTTTAATAAAATGAATTTGTATGGTATCTGAGCATTGAATGAGGGGAGGATGCATTAAAAAAATAGCATGTGTGCATTATAAAGATGTCTGTACCTTAAAATGAATAAACATGCATTAGAACAGGGGTAAATACCAATTGCACGACCATTATTCAAGAGTTTCGTAATATAATTGGATTTCAACAAAATCATCATTGATTAAAAGATGGACAAAATTGTTAAAATTTTGTTGACAGTTGTACTGTATTGCATGTAGAGATTGACTTTACTACCTGTCTGTTATTTTAATACACAAACTATTCATTCTATTGCACATTTCATTTGACAGCATAGATAGAACATCTTTTTGTGTTAACGGGGGTTTATCACAATATTTTTATGAAGCATATTTTATTGGGACTTTGCTAAATATGTTACAAGAAAAATTTTCAATTTCTCAAACGTATAAGTTCGTTAAAATATTATTTACATAAGTGCTTCAATTTTTAATTTCTGCTCGCTATACTAGCTCCCTCACTTGATTTAATGAGTTAAAGTTAAATGAATAAGCATTACTATTATTAGAACTAACCACCTAAAAAAAATAATACTATAATAATATAATAATTATTGTACTAAAATTTTAACGTAAAAATTTATTTAAATACGAATTCAAAAAAATGTTTAAATATTTTGCTCCTTTATAAATTTTTATTTTTTACTAGTGACATCTATACAAACTAATTGTATTCTTTGAAATATTTTGCGAGAATTTGGCACACATTTTATGCTCAAGTCAAAGTACGTCAGAGTGTTTACATAATTAGATCAATATTTAAATTTAGAATTAAACAAATATCTTTATTTCACTGTCAGCTTTGTGCAAATAAAATGTTCATTGAACATATTTGAACGATGATATGTACTAAAAATAAGTTTTGTCTGTGTTACGAACCGCACAAAAATGCATAAACAAAACGAATCATCTAACAGTTCTTTTTAAAAGAATTTAATATTTCACCATTTTGATATTCCTGCTAACCAAATATACATATAAGTATGTAATTTCGTTCTATTATTTCGATTTATTCGATTTGCGATTTCGAATCTGTACGTACGCATTTTTCGGGTCTAAGAAATTTTCAGTATTATCGTCAGATGTAGATAGAATCACGGTTAACTGAAATCAAAATAAAAGGTTTCATTCCACTATTTGTAAATATAAATATATTTTTTATGTTATAGGCTTTATAACAAAAAGAAATTTTTAACCTAACCATACATATATATTTACTTTTTAAACATATTAGGTTATCCCGAAAGTGATATAATATTTTGAATGAATGATACCTAGATGAAAATCTCAATAAAAACATTATTCATTAATTATTAATCCAAAATATAATTTCTACATTTTTTTTTAATTTTCCATCTAAATAATTTTGCAATGACCTGAATAGATGATAATCTGATGAACCAAGATCCAATAGTATGGAGTCTGACGAATTGTCTCCTACCCTAACACCATAATTTTATTTTTCATGATTTTCGAAATATGTGGATGCTTGTTCTTCCATATTGTCGTTGCTCAAAGTATGCGCCGTTTATTTTCCTTCTTTTCAAACCTTACCATTTTTTTTTCATGGGTTCATGCATCCTTGAGCTGTAATGTCATAAATTATCACCAATTTTTTCAATACTTCCCATTAAATTTGTTTCAACTCCGGCTCGTAAAATGTCTTCATCCACAATCATCGGTTTTCCTCGTCAAGAGTGATTTTTTAAGGTCAAAACTTTGAATCGTAACTTCTGGAACTTATTTTGACACGTTTGAACCTTAAAATATCGCCTAGTAAACCGCAAATATTGTTATGGGGGTATTCTAGTTTAGAAATTCAAAAAAAAAACTCGATTTTCTTTTTCTTTTTATATTTTAAAAATCTAGACCTTTAAGAATATACACCTAAAATAATTTTTTGAAATTAGTATTATTTTAAGAGTTACAGCTATTTTTGTGATGGCCCAATGTACGAATAAGTCACGCTGCCCGAAACATTAAACGCGATTTTCAACTTGATTGTCATTTCTTAAGTTTTAACTAACTGATTCACTCAAAATTTCGGGAAAATATTCTTTGTATATTCCTCTAGAAGTTGAACCATGGATTTTGAAAAAAAATTTTTTGAAGTTTTTCATCGAGAAATGGTTAAGCATAAAAAGAAAATTAATTTCTCACTCGGAATAAACGCCTCTATTTGCAAAATGGTTCACCAAAAAAAATTAATGCAATAAAATACGCATTTGATAATATCTGCGATCAATATAACATAAAACATGTGATTAAAAGTCGAAGAACACGACACAACTCAGGATCGAAAAGGACCATCATAAATACAATATTACTAAGTATATCTAAATGTGCACGTTTCAATTTCTAAAATTACCATATCGTGTGTATTTAAAGTACTATTTTCTATCCAACAATTACCTTAATTAATTTCATAGCAATTAATAAACACCATTTATTAAATTGTCGGATAAAAATAATTTAAGAATTGCACAACACTCCATTATATTTCCATTCAATTATATCCACGATAAAAACTCGAAATTAATTTCCTAAAACTCGACAGAGGAATCCTAACAAAAAACTCGCACCATAAGAGGACCAAAATTGAAATTCACCGCGGACCCGAACATCCATAAATAACCGTTAGCCATCGGTAATTGACGTCGCGTAACTTTTGATCAATTGTCTTTGTTTGTACAGGCGCCTGCCAGACTATAGGAAATTACGTTGATTAGGGAGTCCATACAAATGTCGTCGACATCGGGACGAATTACGAATTGAACGTAGCGGGAGGTCGTTGTGGCTCACGATGGTGCAAGACTAGGTCACAGATGAGGGTTGCTGAACGAAAAGGAGCAATATTGTGTGGGATGTAATGGAATATTTATGGTATTTTTAGTGAATAAATTGTTATGTTGAATATTTCGATTTTCAATCATTTGTTATGGAATAGAATTGGATTGGGTTAATAATGAAGTAAATAACTTGTACTAATGAAATTTGTAATATAATAATATCATTTGATTTCGGAATTAAATTTTTTGAAAGTAACTTTTCCGAGTTATTGTGAAATAAAAACGTTTAAATTTCTTATAGTTTATAAGGTTGTACTGTATAAATATTTTTGTTAATTTTGGTTCTGTGTTTCTCATATGATACTCTAATCTTTGCGAAATGGTCAAGAATAGATCAGGTTAAAGGCTAAAGGATATAACTTCATATCGTGTGATACATGTTAATGTAAAGTGAAAATTTGAGGTTGTGTTCGTGCTTTTTAATATTATAGTTTAACTAGTATATAGGCCCGATGTTAATAACATCGGCTGTGGTTTTGCTATGAAACAGAAAACGACAAAATGTGAAAACCCGATTGTGTGAACCCGAAATGTCTACCCGATTTGAATATTTAATATTTAATTCATAAAATCAAAATAGTTCATTTGTTATTTGTTACAGGCAAAGCCAGAGGCAGTACGTAATAAGTATCATATTATAGACGTTAACTTTATATGCATATAAAGTCACGAGCGTCATCGAACAGACGAACACACAGAAATCCGCTATTATATATAAAAGGTTCTGAAAGATTTTTAATTTCCCTAATTTAATTATGAAATAATGAAACATCGTTCCTGTCTTTGGAATATAATATTTACTTAATAAATATAAAATTATCCACTTATTATCCTTGAAAACATTAATTGAATTAATAAGTTTCATTATCAAATTCTTGGATAAAATTAGTAACGCGTGGTTAGTAAATCAAGAAAAATTCCGCAGAAACGATAAGAGTCGCACACTAACAACATTATTTATTTATTTAGACATAGGGTTTCTCGTTGAGTTCCACAAAATGAATTTCCTCTGAACGAATGATAAATTAATTAGAAATCGTAAGTGCCTAGACCGCGACCCGTTCAATTTCCGTCGAAATTGACAATGAGTTATTTTCCCAATTAGAATTTGTAAGTCTTCAGCTGCGATTGTTTTTTCTGAAGATAATGTTCATGTTTTTTTTACACACTTCAATAAAGCTTCGAGGGCGTTTCAGAAAAAGGGCTTTGTATAATAAATTTTATTATGAAAACAATTCTATGTTTTAAAAGCTTTAATATTTTATATGTTTTAAATGAAAATGTTAATTTTAAACTTTGAAAATTATCCTGATCAATTTTTTTTAATTATAAATATAATATAATATGTATAAACGGCAATCGTTTCAATATGTTTCGAATTTTATATTTGTACATTTTAAATAAAGTAATTTTGTCATCCAGCATAAAACTCTTGTTTGAAAAATGTTATGAAATATTTGAAATTAACAAATGCATATTGCTCCTACATATTTGCAATGTTTTGATTTCCATGTACAGAATTACAATGCGAAAACCTATGCAACTCGTATAAAATTAATTCCGTGAATTTCGTTTTGTACATCTCATTGTCAGTTTATAAAATCCTATTTACCGTCGATTCCGCGAAATAAATACCACTGAACTTATAACAATGCAATAGTATAGTTTATTTCAATAGAAGCATTATTTTATTGAAAATTTTTTCAAAAGGGACTCGCAGGAAAATATTATTTACATGTATCAAATTCAAAAACTGACTTCACCGTCCATATTTTGAAACTCGTTCTTTGAACAAAAGCACACAGCAAAAGCTCTTTTTCCCCGAAAATAAATCTGTACCAGTATACCTCCTCTATTAGAAATTCGGCGACTCACATGAAAATGTAAAATATACAAATTACAAACATACAGGATATGTTGTATCTTGTTTGTTTTTATTTGTACGCATAAAATTGGGCGTTTCACGTTTGATACACAATTTCCAATGGGGCATTATTATATTCCTCGCCCAAGGGGATGTGAAACTTGGTAATCGTTAGCTAAACGCCTAGATACGATCCTCGTATAATTTTGCATATTAAAACAATAAACACGAATAATTTTTTAATTATGGCGTTTTTGCGAAAGCTCCGAACCTTCGACCCTCCGTTCTGTCCGTCTATTCAAATTTCGCCCCATTTTTCTAGTCGGGTGAATGATTTTGTTGCTCGAAATATTGGGATTTATAGTATAACTAGTATATAGGCCCGATGTTAATAACATCGGGTATTGATTTTTTAAGAAACGGAAAACGATAAAATATGAAAACCCGATTTGAATATTTAATATTTAATTAATAAAATCAAAATAGTTC
>JAOXNN020000042.1:3223906-3242864 GCA_028571205.2 Hydropsyche betteni | reverse complement strand
AACTGGTTTTATTTATTAAATATTAAATATATTCAAATCGAGTACGGGCATTGGGTAGCCTATATGTCACAAACAAATAACAAATTAACTACTTTAATTTTATTAATTAAATATTCAAATCGGGTACACATTTCGGGTTCACATTATCGGCTTTTCACATTTTATCGTTTTCCATTACTTAACAAATCCACACCCGATGTTATTAACATCGAGCCTATATACTATGACCAATATAACGGAATTAGCCACACTATCTCGGAAATAGACGAATCACAACAACTAAATAATGGTTCGATGAAAAAGAAGGTTTTGTGATTGTACAATTTGTTATAATTATTTTAAAAACTAGACAAATCTATACTTATCAAATTAACAAAAAAAATTCAAATCATTCGATCGAATCTAAATATTTCACACATAACAACCATCACACCTCCATACATCCCCCTCCAAAAATTTTAACAACTCAATAAAACCATCCGAACCGAACAAAACACGAAGAACACCAACCCCCAACACCGTTCGGTCGGAACGAATCGCCAAACTACAAATCGGCACCAAACAACGAATGCAAATTCGCAGCGCCTCCGCGGCACCGAGGGGGTTAACACTCGCATAAAAATTAACGATTGACACGTTCCGTCGGATTTGCCTTGCAAATTCGGCAATCTTGACAGCGTTCATGGGCACGTTTGCTCATTGCCGACGACGTAACGTCGCAGGAATGGTTCACGCGCGAGTTAACCCTGACAAGACCGTTGGGCTCCGGACGCCCGGATGACGGACACCGCGACAAAACGGCGGTCAGGGGGCGTCGATTGTTTAAGGGGTGGTGTTTAATGGGGCTGCTAGCCGTTTAAAGGCCGGGAGAGGTTGTGTATTAAGGTTTTGACGATTTGATGAGTTCGGTGTATGTTTAGTTCGAGTGGGAGGAATGTATTATATGTGTTTTAATTGTTATTTTGATCGTTTTATTATATGAATAGATATCGTAAAATTATATAATTTTTTAAATTGCGGAATAATTATTATTTTTCAATTCAATATGTTTCATTTATACAAATATTTTTAGTTATTCACGGGAAGTATTTTTGATATCGCCCCTTCTGATTTACATGCATTTTATCTATTCGCAATATTCGATAGAATATTATTTTATCTTTGGTAGATAATATTTATTGAATACATAGGGACGTTTGTTTCTATACAACTCGCGATAAAATAGATTGGACATTTTAACGCGATAGTATCTAACATAATGAATGATTTGACTGATTTTTTTCATCAAAAAATTATTATGATCGAAAAGGTTCTATATTCTGATTTCGATAAATATCTTTGAAATTTAATAACGCGATATTTTAAAAGGTCTTCGTGTCAGTTCTGATAGATCGACTTCGCAAACTTTCAATCGGATTAAAACCAATTTTAATTTAAGTAATAAATAACTTTTCTCAAAAGTAATTATGAAAATCACTCATTTTCCACGATTAGTATAATAACCTATTGTAAGGTATATAATTAAAATTCGAACGATATTACGTCGGTTCTTCAATCTCTCAATAATAATTAGATGACAAATACATTCACCCAAGTCTTTGGACCTGGAACGTATTTCAGAAACTACCACGTATAAAAAAGTACGATAACCGTATAAAAATTGAAGATAGGTTCGATCAGTATATTTGAATGAAACTTCCATCCAAATACACTTTAAAAAAATAGAAAAATTTCGCCTTGTTAAAATAAAAAAAAAAAACATCGAAAATTTTAACTTTTATAGTATTCTGGTCTGCTCCGGGTCTTAACATTGTAGTTTAATAATCATTTATTTTTTAATTTTTTATAATTTAAAAGTGAAAATAATTGTGTAAAAAATAATCTGTTCTTTTTCATTGAACTGTGTTATTTCGGAGCTGTGTAAAAAGTATTTTGGCTGTACAATATAAGGGAAAGATTTGAACGTATGTTAAATAAAATAAATGTGCATCAAATCTACGCTTTAAATAAAACAAGTGTGCATTAAAAAATAATGTGTGAATTTTGCACGAGCATCAAAACGTGTGCATTAGAAAAAACATCTGTACTACACGACACAATCAATATTTTTTGAATGCACCGTTAAATCGCACCCATAACAAAATATTTCACATACGTTAAAAACGACCGTCAAGATTGTTATCAACACCGCCTTCGAACACATAATCATCAAAACATCCGACACGAAATTTTGATGAAAAACCAAATCGATCCTCCACTCCGGAAGACCCTCGCGTTGTCCACCCTCATCATCCCTGCTCGTGAAAGAACGGGGGGCTCGCTCGTCGTCAGCTCGACCAGAAGCGACACGCTAAACTCGCGTGTGTTTATTTTAATATTCATGATGGCTTTTCAAGCGCCATAATATATATTTTACGGCGATCGTGTCGTGAATGTGACACGGCCGGGTCATCCGAGCGCGAAATTGCGACGACAAACGGGGGCGGAGGCCATCATCGTCGTGTGCCGGCGACAGGTGGACTCCTCCTGTGTCCGGACATGGTATAGAAGATTGGCAACAAGATTGGACTAGATGGATACCTGTGGACTGCCGGTGGTTTGAGGATGCCGACCTGGTCTGTCGCGGAGGATGCGCTTTTGAAAATCGTGTTTTTTCACTGTGCGATTCGAACGGGTGGCGTGTTTGGGAACGTTGTGCGGGATGCGCTTTGAAATTTTTGAATAGAATACTGTGATGATGAGTTGATAAAAGGTGAGCTTTTATTCGATTCTGAAAAATATTCCGTATTTTGGATGGTTGGGAATGTGACGGTTGTGTGTTTATATCGTTTTATGGTAACATCGTTCTATTAAGTTTGTTTTAAATATTGAAATGGTTTCGAATGAATTTGTCGTGTTGTGGCTGAATTCAAAATGGAATTTCAATTTATAGAAACGTTGCTGTTTTTGTAAGACGAAATTAACATAGTTTATACGTTATGCGTAATAAAAGCTCGGTAATATAAAGTGGAAAAAACAAAAAAATTATACTCGACGCGGATCTGCAAAAATTTTTCCTCTGGAAAAAAGAGCATTTTTTTATTTCTCGGGAAATTCTCAGTATCTGCTTGATTTCTTCCGTGAAAACCTAATTATTCCTTGCCCGAAGCTCAATTTTAATTGCATGGATTTCTTATATTTTCCTTCGGTTTCCTTTTCTCATATTTTATAAATGTTTTTTGTGTCGAGTGGATTTTGCAAAAATAAAATAAAACAATTTAAATTTGTATTTGCAAAAAAAGGGAAAATATGTTACTTGCGTAAGCTTTCGAAGCACTCGAAAATGTATCTGGAAAAGAAAAAAATGAAATTTTCCTCAATAGCAAAATTTTTAACGAGTAAATTATCAATCGGTGAAAACGTAATACCCCGCTTACGAAACGAGAGAAGCCTTCAATTTGGGCATGAAGGAAACTTGTACGCGTTTCTCAATTGTTATACATTTTTGAAACGATATTTCTTCAACGGTGAATCGAGAACGTTACGTATTTCCATCTTCAGTTATGTATTCAAATTTGTTTACGACGAATCACATTTTTTAAACAGTTACTACAAATTAATTTTTGCTTCCTATTGAAATAATCCTTCAAAGAAATTTCACTATTAACTCCAATCTCTTACGATATACTCTCGTAATATTCAAAAGAAGCTCCTTTTCAAATTTTTAAAACATGTCGAAAATGCAATTTTCCCTCGACGGATTTCACTTATTCAATTTTCCGAACGAGCTGCCTCGATGTTTATATGAAATCCGCGAACAAGCGACAAAGTGAACGAAATAGTTATGAACACAGTAAAGCTTCATCTTGCAGATTATTGTGCCTGGTATGCCGCACATATTGGTATTCCTACCGAATCTAATCTTCCTCTGATGATTCCACGAGACATCGTTCATTTTTGCATCTTTCCCGAAGCTCGCGAAGGTACACCACCCCCTTATCCTCATTCCCTTAGTCGGGGATCTCCTTGGAAGCCTTCGCTCTGCTCCCGTGGAAGTTAACGTCAGTATGTTGTCAAAGCGAATTAGGTTTTTTTCGAAACATTTTCATCTAGTCGACGTCGGTCGGGGCATCTTTGCATGGTAAAATTTTATTTTAAATATTATTCTGTGCAGTTCGGCGTGATGTTCAGGTATTTTTTTTTTAATTTTGTTCGACATAAATGAAACTTTGATTAAAATATTTTCAATAAATTATTTAATTTTGACTGTTCGATTTTTATAATCATGTTTGTTCGATGGATAACATGCAGCTGTTGAATTGTCGAAAGTAGGCGATGTTTACATTGAATTGTGACCCGGTAATAAATATTCCGTGGCGTTTAATGAAAACGGTATTTACTTATCGCGATAACGTCAAATGCGGGCTCTTTTTAACAGGTCGGTGAAAATCGATATTTGTCACAACAAAATGAATTCCACCTTTCCGTATTAAAACTCCTCGACTCATTCGCGAGGTGCGAAAAGCGCAACGGCGAAAAACGCCGAAAGATGAAAGCGAGATAATAATCTCCATTTTAAATTTTAATCACGACACGCATTGATTGATGACTTTGAAGCCGAAGAGAACGAGATTGAACCATGTTGTCCAAAAGTACCCAATGAGCGAGATACGCATAACGGTGCTGTATCGAAATTGTTTCGATTTGCAAAATGTGACTGACGTGTGTAATATGCGGAAAGCGTCGCTTTTCTAGACATCCGATAAATAATAGCATAATGTAGCGAGAGCAGAACTATTTTGCATCGTACGTATAAAATTTAATAACGGTGTATTTCAAGAACAAGCATGCGGAAAGACGGCCAATTTGATCGTCAAGACGTACATTTTCAATGACAAAACCACAAAATTCTAATCTAAGGCAACTCCCGTGCATCTGACAGCCTCGCACCATAATAATTTGATATTGATCGGAAAACAATTCGGCTCATTGCTTGTTACAGGACTTATATTAAAACGAGCGACCTCGAATAGTTAAACAGGTGAAAATTTGTCAAAAACATTTTTTTTAATCGAATTCTATTTTTAAATACAAAATTTTCAATTTTTATTTTCAAAAAACAATATTTTGTGTAAAAAAATATTAAAAAATTAACCAATTATCATATAGTAAAGATAATCACTGAATGAGAAAAGTATTGAGAGGTATTAAAAAAAGTTTTACATAAGATCGCTAGAATAAATCGGAAAGTGTTTTACATAAAAAAGAATTCGATGATAACACAAATGTTGACCACATATGAAAATTCTCAAAAACACTGTCCACTTTTAATTAAATGATTCAACGTGCAGTTTGTTCGGTTTATTGCGCTAAGGACGTCCCATATTGGTTTTGGTGGTATCGGATATTTAGGGGAAACGTTCTTAAGCGGGCCGTAAATTAGCTTTTCCGTGTTTACCCGATTGATTTACAAGTTTTTTTCCGTCTTTTTTTTATTTTGGTCGGTCTTGACTCCGAACAACCGCTATCTGTCAACCAGGAGTGCGCCAAAAATCAATATTCTCTAATAACTGAGCACACACGTCGTATCTGTATGGTGTGGTTTTTTTCGTGTTTTATAGATACCGAAAAGTCGGGGGATGGAGGGCGTTTTACGATAAAAACGCGCGTCGTATTAATATTTGTATAGCGTAAGTGCACCTTTAATATACAGAGCATATTTTTTATGCGGTGAAAAAGGGAGTTTGGCCATTTTATTCATTGCCTCTCATAAGTATTTGTAAATTTATAAATTATAATTAGTCATGTTTCTTTTAGTAAATTTGAAAATATACTTTGATTTCTTTGATAGCTTAATATAATAGTTTATGGTATTTTGTATATGAAAATAAATTCATATGATATTTGATACATAAAAAATAATCGAGTTAATTTCCTTTGACAAAATATTTTTCCGTTATTAAATTTTTCATATTTTCATGTAGCGTTTTCAGTGATGCATTTCGTTTCAAAACAATCAACATTCACGTGAAATAAATCGATTTTTCATACAGCACAAAAATGGGAACATTCTCTCTCTCTCTCTTTTCCAAGCTAAATAAAAGGGAATGAAATTTATACGCCAAATTAAGGACAATAATTCAATCAATATCGGAGAGTTTCGCTTGTGGACAAATAGGAAATAAACCGTTGGCACCGCGGTCAATATTGACACTCAAGTCACATATATGGGAAGAGGCGTGTCTGCAACGGTGAAGGCTATACAGATACATAAAACACCCACATACATACAAATTTGAGGCATTTTGAGACTACATACATACATATTATATATTATATATGTGCAATGAAGGGGTGCAGCAAGACGTATGCTTTCTTTGAAGTATCCAAGAATTCGAGTTGAATGAATAATCTTGATGTAATGTTATAGACGGTTCCTTACTGCAACTTTTTTCTGAATTTTCTTTTATATTTTGTGTGAAGGTTGTATTATGTGTATATGGATGGTGAAGATCTAGGGAGATCTAGAGTGGATCGTGTCTGGATAAAAGACAGTGGTCCTTAATCTCTTGGTGTGAAATCGTGGCTACAAATGAGTCCCAGGATTGAGATGATCCATTTTGTACGAGCACGAATTGTTTCGCCCTTTTGGTATACTTTTTTTAATCGTGAAAATAGAATGTTACTTTAACATTTCTATGGTAATATGTTATAATCTTTTATGGAAAAAGATGATTTTTTATTATTTACTTTTTTATTATACTTTATATCATATTAAATGTTAACTAACCAAAAATGAATTATCCCTTGGACCTAAGTGAATATTTTCTAATTTTTCAAGCTCCAATAACTTCGGTAGTTCGTTAAAACATTAACTTCTATAAATTAATTTGTGTAGAGTTTTTCCAACGATGAAAATAAAATAAGAGCAAAAGAACGATTGCTGACCCATCTAGGTGAGCGCCACCGTACGAAATACCAACGATAAATTAAACTGAAACTATATTTATTTTTAGAAAATTGGCCTGACATGAAGTAAGAGTAAATTATTAAATACCGAAATATGAGGAAGGAAAAAATGCAGTGAATTTATATAAAAATAAACTACCGGATATTTCCGCGCCACAAGAAGTCGATAGGATGTTGAAGTTTTTTTGTGTCGGTGGTTGTAAGAAATTCAATTATGCCAAACAAGTCTTCGAAAAAAAAGATTTTTCTTTTCAACGTTCAAATACCTTAATATATTTATATCGAATGACACATCATATTATATTTATATAATTCATAATATTTCGATTATTTTGTTCATATATGAGACATTTTATTTAAGGAAGAAAATAATTCTGTAGGGACGCATTAACATGCACTTTAATTTAAAGTATGATCATTTGTCCGTTCAATTTAATACGAGTTTGTATAAATGAGGAGGGTTAAAAATATTTACGACACCCTTCTAGATTATTATCATTGTAAATATTATCTACAACTGTTTTACCGTATATTAAAAATTTCACGACAAACATTCCCCTCAGATTTTAATATGACTTTAATATTCCTTAAATCAGAAAGAAATAAATAAAATTCGTACGGAACTACGGCTGCATGTATTGTTTGTTACTTTCAATATAATGAGAAAACGTCTTCGCAATGCACACTTTCTTTATTGGATTATTCGTTGATTTCACTTGAACTGAAAAACACTAGAAAACTCGAAAAGGCTTTTCGACTTATTAAAAATATTCCCGCTTTTCTTATTTTAAACCGATTTTGATAAGTTCCTTCGAATTTCAAAAAAACCTTCAACTCAAACATTAATTATATTAACATTAAATACGATCGTAAATACAATCGATCCTCAAATTTTAGACAGCAAAATTGGTTTTCAACAGATTTCCACATAAAAATCAATATTCGATACACCGCAATATCCACAAAACCCGTCGAACATTCCACCAATACCAAACCGAAACCAAACCAGCCCAGCCGACATACATTATTTGATCGATGACCACATAAACCATCATCGTTTGTGCGAAAAACCCATCATCCGTCTTTGGGAAGCGCCCGTGTTTGCCGGGGTCCGTGGGAACGCATAAGTCAATTACACGGTTGCCGACACCTGAAGCGCCTCCGCCCCATCCCGGAGCCCCCATGGGGGCCCGAGGTGGGGCCCCGGCGACACACGTGTCCCATCCGTGTCTCGAATGGCCTGTTCTGGGCTGGCGGGTCGGGGATTTCTCGTCAGTTTATGTGTGTGGTTTTGTTGAATTTTCGGGAATGGTCTATTTGGGAAGTTTTAGTTTTTTTGTGGTGTTTCGTTGAAGTCGAATCTTATTTCTATACAAAAATATTAATTTGACTGATGATATTATAATTGAAGATGATTTCACTTTAATTAAATTATTTATATTTGTAAAATATGTATTGAATAAGTTGATTAAAAAAAAATTCTGAAATTTATAAAATACTGGTTACCTCTTTAGAAATTATCATAAATAATATTGAAAATTTTATAATTAGTTTAATATACATGAGTATCATGAAATTATTTGATGATATTTTTTATTTGTTTGATGAGTATTTAAGGTAATAGTAATAATATTTTTCATTAATTGTTTGCTAAGTAAAATTCTAATGAATGTTACTTTAATATGGTATATAATGATTTGCAAGTAAAGAATGTTGATTTATAATTGTTTATATAACATGGAATATCGAATATTTGGTACAAATTAAACGATATTCTTCAATTTAAAAAATTGCGAAATTTTGTTTTATATCAATATGAAACAAAAAATCTAAACGTAACGAAAACATATTTATTTGTTCAATATCAATTACTCTTGTATTTTTTTTTTTTAATAATCAAAAATATTATAAAATGTTTCAATATTCAACTAAACCAAAGTAAAATTCATATGAAATTCTCTTTCAGTCTCAAAAATTATCAACCGATTCCCGAGAAATCCCGTCTCGCCGACTCGGCCCCGACCTTACCACCCTCACCATCCAGACGCAGTCCTCTCCGACACGTATCCATTTCCTATTGATATTGCTCCACATTCTTCTTCATTTCCTGGTCGGAAGGGTGGCTGGCTTCGCAGCGGGGCTTTCGTGTGCTTAATTCCACGACCGAACCAGACGCGGCTTCCATACAACCCCGATTTCGAATTGAACTTTAATCGCGCGACACAATTGGGCGAAAGTTAAAAATAAAGGGAAAATAAATGCGGGAGGAAAGAAGAGGGCCGGCAGAATCATCTGAGACGATTTGTCTCTATTATTTAGGCGAGCTTACGCAAGAAAGCTTCATCGATGTCAAGGGGCAACTTCTTCACTTTGTATTGTTTTTTTTTTATTTGGTGCTTTTTGTGTACTTTCGATTTATACAATATTCGGAGATTTTCTTTTCATTTAGTAACTGTTTGGTAGGTAGGATTTTTTCAAATTGAGCACTTAATGGATTTTTGTAAAATTCAAAATGTGAATTCATCATTAAAATTTATCAAGCGTTTTTCATAGAATGCTACAAAATTATTCTGTTTATAAAAAAAAATTTGAAATGAATTCGAATTCATTTCAAATGTTATATCAAATAAACATGCTCAAATTTTAAAAGTAGAATATTGCAAATTAATTATATTATACACGAGAACATCAAAAATATTTTCAATACTTTATACTTACCTTCATATAATATTGTATTATAAAATAAATAAAAAAATCAAAATTCATTTTAATTAATTAAGCTTCAGATATTGAAATGCAAAATATTTCTGAATATTAATCGATTCTAGCAAATCAATCAACAAATCAACAATTTTGTATTACATATATATTTTTTATATAACTCATGATTTGATTTTAATTATTTTCAAATGAGACCCCACAGAGTAAATCAGACCCATTTAATCAAAAGCACAGAGATGATTACACTTGATAGTTTTCCGTATAATTTGCCTGCATAATCACATATTCATACGAACTCAGTTAACAAGACATCGTCAAGTCAAAATAAAAAACACAATTTGAGGCACTCTCGAATCTTCCGCAATACCGACCCGATTGAAATGCAATCATCTAACAGTGTTATTTGTTGTTTGTCTGCTCGTCTGCCATTTGCAATTTTGTATGCACAATTCTCCGGAGCCGTGTGGGATTATTTTGCAATTACTGGGAACTTTCTTCATTCGCCGACGGAAACAGTGGTCGGGAAATTGACGTCGCATAGTCTGAAGCTTCTGAAAGTCTTATTTGGCGGAAAATTCGTCAACTTTTGAAGCATTTTGCTCTGGAGGTAAATAAAATTGCCCTAAGCGTACTAAACAATCTGAAGAGATGCGTTAACATGCAAGCCGAGTGGTGGTTATGTTGGATCTACGGTGAATATATTGAAAAATTTTCATATTCAAAAATAATTGAATTGAAATTTATGTTTTATTTTCAATGGCGTAAATGCGAAAATTTAATTTTGATATAAAAACAAATAAATTTGATATGAAACGCATTAAAAAAACTCACGATGATTCTTTTGCGATTCGTTGAAAATTAGTAATTGAAAAATATACAATTTTGCAAGAAAATTTCCACAAAAGAATTTTTCCGCAACTTATCCTCTTGTCGTCTAGTTAGTATTTTCATATGATCGACAACGACAAAGACTAGGAAAATATGAAATTTTCTTATCTGTGAATTATGTTGACGTCGTTTCGAATATATGAGCATCGTCGCATAAGGTAATCAGCGGTAAATTGCTCATCTTGCTTATATGCAACACGAGAATGTTCTCAGTAAACTTAATTAAAGTGTTGCAGTTGACTTGGTGAGGAGTCAGGTTGAATTAAAAGTGTTTCACACCAACTGCATCGCTGCACTTTGGAATATTCAATACCCATCTTCTAAATTATCAAAAATATTCTCCAATTACGAAACACATCGACCAAACAACAAACCGATACTCAACAATTTTAACAATTACCATCACGTCCGAGCGTTTCAATCCATCTGAAATCACTGCAGCGCGAATTCGACTCTATTTCAAAATTAAAAACCCGACAATAATAAGGCACCGATCATTATTCCCGTCGCATTCGAAACGGAACCGTTAATTTTTCCCGGCCGTTCGTGCGTCCGATGCAAATGTGGGACTCGAATAGGGCATTTCGATGCACTTAAATTGCATCGGTTCGTATCCCGAGACCGACCCGGGGGCGCAATCCCGGTTCGGGATCGGGGACTTCTGGGACCCCCACGTCCGCAAGGAGTCTCATACATATTCAGCGAAGTGCGCAATAATCATGGTGTGTTCGAGTGTTTCTCGTTTTGGTTATGTGGCTTTGGATTAATTGCTTCGAATTGTTTTGGTTTTGTTGAATTCGGTTTATGGGTGTTTTTTGATTTTACAGTTTTTAAATTTCAAATTCATCTTTTTACGCTTCGAATTTAAAAAGTGTTATTAAAACCATTGTCATATAATAGTTTCAGCGAAATTCATAACTATGAATGAAAAACTAAAATTTATTCGATAGAATATTTTTTTGATAAACATCATTGGAAATAATAATTATTAATTTTGTTCGTGAAGTTTTTGAATACTGAAAGTAATATATTTCAATCTCAAGTATTCATGATTCAAAAATAATTTTGTATTGATGCCAAAAGTTTTGTATTGTATAATAGAAAGCATTGGTTCGATTGTAATCTGAAACGAAGACCACAACAAAGTGTAATAACATACATAAAACAATTTTAATATCGTGTGATTTAACGATTCTTATGTAATTCATACGAAATGCAATACATCACAATAAACTGTCTCATTCAATTTTATTTAAATATTATATACGAGTATCCCACGAAAATATCAAATAAAATTTAATTTATTCATAATGAAAAATGTTCCAACAACTATATTGTTAGATAATACTACATCAAAAAAATCTTAATAATTTAAGTTTTCCTCATATTGAAAATTCCATTAAACTTCATATAATTTGTAAAATTTATCAAAAAAAAAAAAAAACGATTAAATATATGAATTTCAAAGTAATTCTTCAACACTTTTTCGTCCACCGAACTACACGAATATTTCAAAGACTTAAAAACCTCCCGATCAATTGAACCTCCACATCCACCATCACTCACACCCCCACCATGATCATTCCGAAAACAGCACTATAAACCCTCACCCACCGACGACCTAACCATCGGCAACGACCCAACAATCACCGCCGAAACCACCATGCGTCCACCATCATCGCCATCCACGCCATCGTGTACAATTTTTCAGCGATTCGGCCGCGGCTATCATTACGCCGTTTTTTCAGCCACCGCGTTGTTAGGTTCGCCGCCCCCTGTTAACTGATTTCCCGGGGGCGCGATCGATTCGACACACGATACAGACATACGACATGTGGGAGGGCGCCGCCCCGGGGCGAGAGCCGGCGCCCCCCTCGGACAGCGCCCCGCCGCCCGCGCGCCGAGCCCCTCGCCCGGTCCGAGGAGTTTCGCCGGAGAAGACGACGGCTTCATCACGTGAGTGTCATTTCACAATGCTGCATGCGAAATAAGAGAACCCCGTTGCGCCATTATCAGCCCCTACGTTTGCTGTAGTAAGACAAGTCGACCGGGGACGGATTATGGAGTTGGAAGAAATGGTGTTTGAACTGTGGGTCGCAGTGGGTTCGAGAAAGCGCATAGGGGTGTCGGGACGTGTGAAGTTTGTTTGTTGATTAGACGGTCATGGTAATGTATAGTTTCTTATGATTTATCTTTCCCCTTATCTGATTTTCTAATCATATTAAAATCAATTTTGCATTGAATTATAATATAATTGCGGATTTTTGCGTGTGTTCGTTCGTTCGATGATGCTCGCGACTTTTTCGCGAATATGGTCTTTATATGCGTATACAGTTAACGTCTATAATATGATAATTATTACCTACTGTCTCTGGCTTTGCGTATATGTCGTAATTGTGACAATAATAAATGATCTGGTTTTATTAATTAAATATTAAATATTCAAATCGAGTAAGGGCATCGGGTAGCCGATGTTACTATTTTCTTTGCTATTCCAATTTAGTCTGTATGCCCATTAAAATAACGGCTATAATCACTATTTACATTATTCTCGAGCTCGAAAATCGCGACCTCCAAATTTAGTCTTTATGGTAATTATAATAACGGCTATAATCTTTGTAATTTTTATTTTATTACATAATAGTATGGTTATAAATTCACAGCCGACAATATCAACATCGGCCTATACATTATCCTCTATATATAACAAACGGGCATCGACTTTTCTCAACGGAACGGTTATAAAATATTTTTGCATAGATTTATTTATTTTATATAATTACGTAATTCACAGCCGATGTTATTAACATCGGGCCTATATACTAGTATCATAAAATTTTTAAGTTTTGCAATATTTATGTATGGCCCTCAGTGGCAGTTTGTCTTAAAGGGCTGCGGGGCTGTAGCCCTCGCTGTATAAAGTGTATATATTTTTAAATTCCTATATTCGTTTTTTATAGAAATGTAAATGCAATACATATTTTGATTCCTGCATGTATCAACGACAACGTTCTTGTATTTTGTAAATGAGAAAATACGTCTCTTCCATTCCTGCAGCCCACTGCAAATTTTCACAAGCCGCCACTGGCGACCTTCCAAAGACATCCATTATTTAATTTGGTCCACCGAGCAATTCCAATCGGCCATCCCCGCCCTAATCAATCGAACATTCAAAATCATCATTGCGCATTTGAAAAATAAAAAAATAAATTTACGAAAGTTTTTTTTTTTCAAAGTTTCCCCATCGATAACAAAACTCATGAGCGAATTCAATTCTTTCAAATTTCCACATCGACACATTTCAAACAAAAAACGACACCGACGCCATTTCCCGCACGCACATAAAGCAAAATTCACTCAGAAAGTATTCGGGCGTGAATCGAGGATGAAGTGTACATTTCATTGTAATATTTGCACATTATGTATTCTGACGGCACGCCGCAAACCCTTCGCCCAAACCGTCGCCTATATACACACACACGTACATTTTACACAAAATAATACATTTCATCACACACACACATATGTATATATATATATATATAAATATATATATATACACACACACACATACAACAATTCTAGCTTTTGTCTCTGTGCGTGGATGGCTCAGAAGCGCGCCAGAGAGCGGCGGCTTTTCGTCGCCATTTGCATAAACCGTTGAATATGAGCAATTACCCACACATATATTCGGTTATATATTAAATATATACAATTTCAGATGTGTGCTTAAAGCCGCTGGCTAATAAGTCGAAGGCTGTGATCAATGCGGGGGTCGCGTTCAAAGAATACACCCCCTCAGTCGGGTATTAATGATGAGGCTTTTCGGCCGTAGTACCGTTCGTATGAATAGAAAGATGAATCGGGAATACTTGGAATCGATAATGCGAACGTTTGGAAATAGCTCGTTTGTGGAATGTTTGCGTTTCGTTTGGAATGATTTTGTTTATGGTGAGGTAATTTGGAAATGTGCTCCGGTCGGGTGGGCGAGTTCGATTATTTGTGCTTATTAAATCTTTTGCGAAAATTTTCATGTGTTTTTGACCTACTTTGAACTTTTGTCGTAATAATGGTAACGAAGTTCTTGCATCGATTAATGAAGCGTATGGGATGAATTTAAATTTAATCTTTATGCCCTGTTTGTACGTACGAAACTGGTGTGTGTGGAATATTTTACATTATATGTTGATTTGTGTTTAAATTTTCATATCAACGAAAAACTTTATGAAATTAAAAATAAAAACTCTACGCTGGCGAAATTCGCAAGATTTTTCATGTAAAATTGTATTGAAAAACTAAAAAATAAATATGTTTTAGTAAATCTTTGAAAGATTTAAACGAGATGAGAAAACGTATTATGCCGATTGAGAAATGATTTGATACAATTATTGAAACGAGGGCAATCATCATTACAGATGAAACTAAGCTCATCTGAATGTTTCAGTGAAAGAAATATAAAAATAGTGAGTGATCTATTTTCTACAGTTTTGAAGGAATGTGCTGTCGTTAAAATTATCTTTAAAGTTAAGACTTAAAACGATAAAATTAGAACATAACTATTGATTGTATTCTATTTCCTTTTATTGAATAACAAAATATAATATATAGACGCACATTCTGAAAATATTTTGGTTCGATCCAACTCTACAATAAAGGCTGATTGATCGAAAAACCAATCAAATTACAAAATTAATTAATTAACAACGCCAAATCTACAAAATAAAATAGCACCAATAATTAATTGAAATTGCGTTTATGTCAATTACAGGCTTATCCGCGAACACAATGCATTTTCGAAACAGAAACAGACAATGAAACGGCCAGACTTCAAAAGCAAAATTTCACGTATCCGCTTAGTGAAATACATATTAAAAAAAAATAGAACAAATAAGCGTCTCTTGTGCTTATGCACGATGAATAAGTTTGAAAGCATTCGTTTCTAGTGCCCGGCACTGAGCCGACGACACCCTTAATCAGGAGGAGTGCTATGCAAAGCGTGGTTTGCTCCCCTTTTTTTTACAGGACCCCCTCAGGACTTCCTGGCTAGCCCGAATCATTCCCGGATGAAAAGAAAAGGAAATTCTAGGATATTTTCAGACTAACTCACACTCTAGTTCAACTTCAAAACCGTGTGTCTCGTTTTGAAATTTTGTTGTTGTTTTTTTTTTTGCGAACTTTGTGACTTTTAGTTTTCTAAAGTGAAATTTAACGGTAGGTAAAGTAGGTACTTCGGATTCAAGTAAATAAAAAGAATGACATCATTAATTTCATAGTATTATACTGAATATAATAATATCCTAGAACTTATATTCATTGTCTCTGACGAGAGTCATTTTAGGGGGTATTCTACTATAGAAGCCTAAATTTCAGGCGTTTTTTCGCGTGGAATAAAAAAAACTTTTAATATATTTTTTTACATAATATTTATTAATATTTTAAGAATACTAAATAATTTTGTAAAAAAAATAAATCAAAATTTCATCTAATTATGATGCAATGAAGTGAGGGCCAAAAAAAAATGGAGAGTCGTGGTGTATAAGATTTCAAACCTTGTAGTATTTTGAAACAAAAAAAAAAACTTATTAAGTGAAGACTTCGAAATATCCCGGACCTTCGAAATATTTTTCAATTTTTTTTCGCAAAATGGCGACGATTTGAAAACAAAAGTATTTTTCAACCTCTTTTTTGACCTTATTGAATTTTTCAAAAATAGTAAAAAAATATTATTCAAAATTCAAGGTACCAGTCGTAGAGAGATATGCAAAAAATATTTTCTCAAAATTTTGAATAAATCGGTTAATTAGAACCCAAGATATCTAAAACACCAGGTCGAAAAAAGTAGTTTTGAGAAAATCGCGTTTAAAGTTTCGGGCAGCGTAACTGATTCATAAATTGGGCATTCAAAAAAAGCTGTAACTCTTAAAATAATCCTAATTTCAAAAAATCCCATTAGGCTCATATTCTTAAAAGTCTAGACTTTAGAAATAAATAAGAAAAAAAATCGTTTTTTTTTCAAATTTCTAGAATAAAATACCCCCTTAAACAATATTGTTTTCAATTCCAGTAGATTTATATGAATGCCCGTACTTTATGATACATACAGGTCGCGATTTATGAGATAAAATTCAATCGAGAAATTAGTCATTTTCATATCAAACAATAAACTATTGTTGAATTCACCGAAATTTGCTTAGCCTTGAAATCGGTATTAAAGAATTTTTTATATATATAAGAACGAAAAAAAGAACGATTATCATCAGCGTCCACTTTAACAATGAATCATTGTATTTTTTTTATGTGTGAGATTCTATGACCTCTTAACAATTTTGCGACCATCTAAATTTTCTCACGGAATAAAAAGAAATGTTCACAAGGTGAATTTTTCGTTTTTACACGTCCATATGAATTTCAGGACGATTTTAATACGAATCGTCTGAAGTTTTCTATAGACGCCCATTGGCAGTTCGAATACCCTAAGTCGGCTTAGCTTTTTGCGAAGCATATGTGATATATTCATATTGTGATATATGACGAGACTTAACCTTTTTCGACTACGAAAATGGCAATAAAATATTGTAATTTTACTCAATTCTATGATAAACGAGATGGGATAACACTGAGATTCAAATTAAATTGATAGAAATGTGGGGAGAGAAATGAGCCGTGAGATATTCGTTCAGTTATTTATATAAGGAAAAAGCTGATACGATAATATCTGAGTATCTGAATATTGATACAATGGCTTCGTTATTAATTAGCAATAAAATCTGACATGAAAATCGTGTATTTTGCGTATTGAAAAGATCCCAAATAATTTCCGATATTTAAAGAGAAGATATTATATTATATATATATATACACTTCACACACATATATATAATATACACACAGGCATCGCATAATACGGTTATTTAATTCTATTATACAAAAATATCGTGTAATACAAATTCGTGTTAAATGAGAAGTTCATACAAAATTAGAGTTTTCGTTTCAAAAATATTTTTTAATATCCTTTACTTTTTCTAATAAAGAATACAAAAAAATTTATCTACGTATTTATATAAAAAAAAAAATTCGACTTTTTTTCATATGATTATTATATTTGTGATGACACGATCCATGAACGTACAAATCAAATTTTTTAATCAATGGTATTAATCTGATTAATTTTTAATTATTTTTCATCAACCATGTTGCATCAAAACCGTGTTGTATAAAACCGTATTTTGTGAGACCGGAGGATATATAATATATTAAGAAAATTCCGACTACAAGCGAAAACGGGACCTAACAATATTTGAGGATCTCTTCTTTAATACATTTGCACACATATAATATATAATATACACATATAGAAGAAAAAATGTCGGCGCCCGACGGGCGTCCCCTTAATAGCAGTTTCATTTTTTGACGAAAAACTTTGCTCCGTCTATGGTGAAAACATGTTTTCAGCTTCTACTTATTTGCGTAGACAAAACGAGTCGTGAAAACCCACTAGAAAAATATTTTTATTGTTCTTGACGGAATTTTTTCGAACGATATTTATTCGGCGGCCTTCGCGACGTTTGCGAATTTGCGGCAAAATTTTCACTCGTTTCTCGATTTCAGAAATATCATCTATCAAATGTGACAAATGTAATTAACGGCTCGAATATTGTATGCCACATGTGGGTAGGTGTGATGTTTGAAAAGTTTGAAGGCTTCGCGACAAATTTTCCTGCTGAAGCGTTTATGAATAATTTATCGGGAACGTTGTCTGTGCAAAAAATTTCCGAACAATAATTGCATCGAAAACGAAAAGTATAACATTTGATTCAATAGAAAAAATATTTTCGGTTTAGCAATTATAATTTCTAATGTATAATACTTAGCGTAAATATAATAGAATGTGTTGAATGTAAATGGAAATGTTTTTCGAGAAATTATTTATTATTTTCTCAGAAGATGGAATGAGCCATTTCATCTGGTCGAGAAAAACCTCTCAAGCTTTGACGAGATCTTATTAAAAAAATAGTGATTCAGTTGAAAAAAAAATACGGATCAACATCGATCATGCGAACTAACCCAAGCGACATTAATCACGGATGAAAAAAAACCCCACATTAATCCAATTTGTGAATATTTCATTCGGCGGCAATTTCGAATCCCTTGCGTGATCAACGTTTATTTTTTCGCATCGAATCCGAAAGCCCATCCGCCATTTGCAGAGTATGAATTATGCAATGAATTATTTATATCGGTTAACATCCGGAAAGATCGATCTTAACGTTTTCTCGTTTCAGACTATTTCGGGCACAGTCACAAGACGGCTTTTATTTCAACGAAACGTTTTGAATATTGTATACGAGTTAATGTTGTTTTATATCGGGGACCATGTGAAGTTTCTGCTTTTGAAAATTTA
>JAOXNN020000042.1:3170419-3218217 GCA_028571205.2 Hydropsyche betteni | reverse complement strand
ATTCGACTTACGACGGATTCGACTTACGACCGAGGTTCAGGAACGTATCTCCGTCGTAAGTCGAGGACTACCTGTATCTCAATTCTAAAATTAGCACATTCTCAACAACACCAAAATCAAAAACGACACCCCGACACCGAAAAAAAAATCCAAACCAAACCGAACCCCTCACCCGAAAAACGCAACGGACCCCACTTCCAAAACGCACCAAATCGAAATTTGGCGCCCAGTCCTCAGGAGCGGGGGCGCAGTCCAGGGGGTGCGCGCTCGGGGGCCGAGGGGGCGCTCACTGCGCATGTCGGGGGCAGAGGCGCCCCCGCGCAGGCTCGCAGGGCGTGGCGGAGTCTCGGCAGCCGGGGCCCATCGTCAGTCCACAGTTGGACACCGAGCGGGGCGCCTGGGCCCCGCGGGGGCCCCGGGCGCGCGCCCCGCACGCACGCCCTCTCGCCCCTCCGAGTCTTGGCGTTTCGATCTGGGCGAATCTGGCGAGTTGGACGTTTCATGGCGGAAAAATTTCCGGCCGATTCGCTTCGGCGTTTCCGTCGGTTTTTCGCCGGAGTGAAAACTTTCGGCGAGTCGCTTCCGCGTTTTGAATTTAGCGCCAACTTCGGCTGCAGCTGCTGGCCGCCGATGCGTTGCTGTGCTGTGGTGCAGTCTTCTTAGTTGCAAGTAAGTGTAGTTTTTTGTGGTAGTTTGTCTTTTTTTTCATTTATTATAAGTTTGTTAAATTTCGGTCGAAAGTGTTATGTAGGTGGTTTTGAATAGTTTGATTCTGATACTTTTGTAAAACTTTTCGTATTAACTTTGTGATTTTTTCATTGTCATATTCAGTATAATTTTTTAAAATATTCAATACTTGAAATGTTAATTGTTGAAAATATTCATCGAAAAATTAATAAAATATTTTCAATACTTTGCGATAATTCAATAAAAAATTACAATTGAAATATTTAAATAAAAAAATAAAAACAAAATTTCAATAAAATTTAACTTCATCAAATTAAAATAGATATAAAAATTTTTTTTACAAGAATATTTCATTTGTAACATTACGTAACGCGACAAAACCATGCAACATATTTCGACCGAAATATCCATTTAGATTCTAGAAACATATCAATAATTCGATTATTAAATCCGGTTCATTATTACGTCATAATGTAACACGAATAAACGACAAACAATAAAACCGAAACGAACCCAATTTTATTAGAATCCAACCGAAATAAAACCCAGATTGATTTTTCGGCCCTCCGCGTGTACGACGTCAAATAAATAAATAAATAAATAACAAAACCGATAAGTGAACGTGAGTTATAACTGTATAAAAAAATTAAACAAAAAAAAATAAATATATAAAACAAAATTCAGCAAAAGATCGATACGTTTAATACTGCGCGTATAAAACGACGACGTCTTCGTAAATCGACGCGTAAAACGGTTGTTTACAAATTTAACTAAATCGCCGTTTACAGTCGCTTTTACGGTATCCTAAATTTTATTATAGTTATAAAAACAAAGGCGTTCAGATTATTTCATTAAATCGCAATGAATATAAATCGCCAACGGGCCGAGATTTATTGGGTTCGTTCCGTGCGCGGGCAAAGAAATGAACCCGCCCTCCGAGTCCGCGAATGTATGTGCGAAAATTGGCCGTTTCCACTTTTCGAGGGGGTGTGAAATGCAAAAGTTGCATTTCAGGTGAAAAAATGGGTCGAAAGTAATGGCATCGACTCTAATCTGATGTGCATGAGGTCACGGAATCGCCGGAAATTTTTTTCGCGAACGTGCTAGGCCACTTTTGGTATTAACAGTGAGTTATTGTCGAAAATTTTGCACGAAAAGTGTATTTTTTCCCCGCATTTTTGCCAACGGTTCGGCGCTCTATTTAATGATTTTTTAGGGGGTTCGTTAGTTAAGTTGCAATGCGGTTTTTAAAAAATTTCGTTTGTAAATGTTTCGTTCAAAATAAGAATTCATGAAAATTTCTATTTTATTTTACATATAAATAATAATTTATACTAGTTCGTTGACGATTTAATAATACGTAAATAGCGTTGATAAAATAATAAACAAATTTTTATTTAAAAACACAAAAATAACTGTTGTTAAAAATAGAAACATACAAATTGATATTTTCTAAATATAGAAATAGATTTGTTTACAAAAAAAGTAAGAAATATTTTTCAAAAAATCTCGAATAATTTTTTTTGCATGTCAGTGTTATTTGTTAGATCTTTAGTTGGTGTGTAGAGAAACGATTAAATTGAAATTTAACCCTCTAATATAATATAATACATCACACAATCTTTTACAAATCTATACTTTCATTTTTATTCATACAATATAGTTGTTTTCATAAAAAAATCTGATTAAACACAGAATGAGTACAACAAAAATCTAATCAAACACATTCATACAAGAAAACCATTAAAACAGAACAAAATTATCAAATTCTCCAAATTAGGATCTCCGAATCCGCTTAATACATCCCCGAAGCACAACTCGCAATTTTCAATTCCGTGCACCTTTCCCGGGAAATTCGTGCATTTTTCACTCCCGTATCGCGTTTCCCGTTCGTTACCGACGCACAACTCGAGTTTCCCGAGGCTTTTGTCTTCACAGAATCCCGAATGTTTGGGGTCTGGTGTTGGAAACGAAGGTTTCAAAGGAGGAGGTTTCACGCGCCAACGGCCCGCAACTGGGTTGCCAAATTAACGTATCAAATGTCTGCGCCTCGCGTGCTACAATAACACAAACTTAGGATGTGTTTTGCATCAAATCTCGTAAGGGATGCTGTCCCGATTAATTAACCCTGTGTAATTATAGTTTAATGACTTGGCGGTTGCGTTATGGAGGATTCGGTGCCAATTGTGCCTAAGGTTGTTTTGTGAAAATTAACGATTCGATCGTAGTTTTTAATTTTATCATTGCCGATGTTCTTATTTTTGGATTCTAAGTTTCATATTTCAACATAAATGCTACGGATATTGCAAATTTTAAATTCATATTGTTACAATAAATCCAATATAATTTTTACACGGTTCAAAGAAGAGTTAATTTTTTTTACTGTTTTTTTTCACTTTAACACGGTATAAAAAATATATATTTATTATCATGCCACAATAGTAAGATTCAGCGTAGGGCAGTATAAAATTATAGTCATTAAATAAAAAAATGTTTTTTTTTTTTTTAAATGAATTCACATGGCAAAATTCATCGACACTACACATTTTTTATAAAGTACATGTGGATAGAAGTTCTATTCAAATGTACTCATGGAACCTATCTCCGATTTTTATATGGTTAAAATAAATTTTCGTACACGGATGAAACGCACCCTTCGTACAAAAAGAGGATTACGTGTATTTTATAATTTCGTCATCTTCAATATTATATCGACACTCTTTTTAAATTATCTTACGATGCAATATAAAAATACCCACTCCGATTTTACTCCCGCATCCACGATAACATCCATTTAATGAACTTCACCGCTGAAAAAATTGCATATTGCACAATTCCCAACATCTGTATTGAACGGTGCACCGTCATGACAGCATTTTCAATGCAAATGACACCATAATGAACTGTTACAGTACAAACACGTCGAATTTAATACGCGGTTCATATGCGGGCCGAAAACGCGCCAACAACACGCGCCGTCAACGTGATAAGCCAGTGGCTCTCAATGCGTGCTGTCGAATTTGTAAGACTGTTTGACATGTTTTAATGAATATTTTTGATTTTGAAATTTAGATGTTCTTTTTTGAAGAGTTGATTTTGATTTATTCCATTGAATAGATGTTACGAATGCTATTGTATAATATTTTAATGGTTTTAAATTTTTGAAATTATTTTTTTATGAATTTTAGTTTTATAATTTAGATGATAGGTTTCATTCTAATATTACTTTATATATCAATTAAAATTGATAAAATTAAAAAATCCATTGATTGAAGTAAAATTAAAATTCAATTATACGGCCAAAAAATTAAAACCATACGATTTTAAAAAAAAATAAGTAATTTCATAATTTCTCGATGAAACTAATTCAGATTTACTTTCAATACAATAAGTAAAGTAGATTTTTTATAAAAAAAATATAATTTTAATAATATGAAAAATCTCATGTTTTTATGATGATAAGATCAATTTTAACTAAATGAAATCTTAATTAGATTTTCTAACGAAACGCAACAAAACTATTCAACCATAAGAAATCAAACATTGAACATTAACACCTGCGTTCCATAATATGACAAAATAAACAAATTCACGTATTTAACCACAATACGAATATGTATATTCATGAATATATTTGTAAATACAAGATAACTAGAAACAGACCATAAAACTTAATTACTACCATCACTCTTATTTCCACAAAAAAAAACAATATAATCACCAAAAAATATATTAGTAAAATTGAGTAATTTAATATTATATTAAAGAAAAATAAAATTATTTATAACTACGAATACAAAACAACCGGAAACACAATTACTACTATCACTCTCATCTCCACTGAAAAATAAACCAATATTATCATCAAAAAATTAAATAATTTAATATTACAGAATATTAAAATTATTTATACATGCGAACACAAAACTGTAAACAAAATTACTACCATCACTTTTTTTTCCATAAAAAAAAAAAACAAATACAATCACCAAAAAATATCTAGTAAAATTTTCCAAAAGTAAATAATTCAATATTAAAGAAAACTAAAATCATTTATACATACGAACACAAAACAACCGGAAACACAATTACCGCCATCACTCTTATTTCCTCCGAAACTAGACGAACCGAAACATCATCACACTACATTCAAATCACACAAGAATGCCTAATGAAACCCGGCAAAGCCATTCACAAACATTCGACCGGGCCACGAGGCCACACTTTGAGCTCCTCCGCGTTAACACCTGCCGTCCCGCCCCGTGGCCGTCGTCAATTATTCAGGGCGGCTGATGCCCGCATTGTGGCCCCGGGACCCGGGCCCCGAAACCAAAGCCGAAACGCTAAATAAATAAAGGCCGGGGCCCGCTCCGTGTCGTCGGCCCTTTCACGACCCGCCCCTGAATTATTACTGGCGCCCGACGCCCAACGCCCACCGCGGAAGCTTTGTTCTTTTCGCGTTGTTGAGTTTGCCCGTTGATGGCCCTTTTTCGGGGTTGGTGGTTTTTGAGGGGGTTGGCGGGTGCGTCGGGTCGCGTTAAGCGTTGTGTTTTTATTGGAATTAGTGTGTGTTGTGTATGATAGATTTTTTGTATCGTCGTATGTCGAAGTGATGTCTGCAAAATGTTTCGACGCGTTGGGAATTCGGGTATTTTTTATCATGCGATTGAAAGATTTTTTTTTTCTGAAATTGAATATTAATTTTCTATCTTTGATACAATCAAATTTTCAATGTTGAAAAAAAAAAATGATTGAAAACGGATTTTTGAAACAAAAAAGTTTGCGACTATAGATTTTTAACATCGTAATACATATGCGCTTAATGTAGGGCAAATTCTTTCTAATAAACATAGTAAATTTATCCAATTTTTTTTTGCCGCATGATGAAAAAATATAATTTTCCAAAGCTAAATAAAAAATTATCCTTTGTCAAAGGAATTCAAAGCAAAAATACGCTTTAATATCAATTTACTAATTGTTTATTTAACATGTTTGGAAAACTTAACCTTTTGGATATACATATCTTCAAATTACGTATTTAAAAAAATACTATTAAATAATACGAGTTATTTCAGCATCGATGTATAAATTATTCCGATCAATTAACTTAATTGGTCTCGGTGCAATTCCTTAATATCGCTAACAATCCGAGATCGAAACTCATAGTCTTTGTTCACCACTAAGGTTGAACGTTTGACACAAACCATTAAAGCGGCCGCCCTTTGCGGAGGTTCTTCGGCAGTTGTTTGTCACTCTATTAAACTCCATTTAACCACAACAATGGGAGAAACGGCACAGATCGTCTTCGCATACCGCTCTAGTTTAACTATATATGTTAACAATTCATGCTTGTACCGATTGATGGAAAGTGCAACAATCGGACACGTAATCGCGAGGGGGATGGAAAAATTGCGTTCGGCATGCAACCCAGAAATAGGGCAAAACGGTTCGTTTAGTACGTACTCGATGATTGAGTGTGTGTGTTGCGTTTCAGACAAAGATCGCAAGGGTGGTTGATAGTAATTTTATGCAATGTGCAATTAAAAAACACAGTACTTACTTAAGCTTAGTTGCGGCGAGACAAAAGAATCGCGTTTTCAATGGGTATATTTCAGAATTTTCAGACTTATGTTATTTATGTATTTTTAAAATAAACATTTTTATTTATTTATCTAAACCTGGAAAAGTATATGTTTGATTAAAAAAAAATAGTTTACGTTTCAAATATAAAAGAAAATATAACCGATAACATCATTATGTACAACGTACATGTTGTTCAATTAATTCAGAATAAGACATGTTAATCGCGAAACCAATTCATCTATTGATTACATCAAACCTCGTTTAACTTCAATAACCATAAAAATCCGGTCCATTCAATGATATCAAATCATCAAATAAAACTAAAATATTATAAAAAAAACTCAATTTCACAAACGAAAAAAAAAACAAACAAAACTCGTATCGTTGTCGAAGTATTAATTCGTCGAACACGCAGATATCGTCCATCAGGTGCGTGAGGAAGAGTCGGGAAACTCCATTCCCTACCTCTGGCCTAGTTCCCGTCCCTAGTACCCAGTCGGGGCCGGGCCTAGGCCCAGTCCGAGGAGTGGCGACATCAATTAACGTAATGCGGCGGGGCGCACCGTTAATTGGCAAAAAGCTCACCTTCGGCGGGCGCACCGCTGTTTGCCGTAACGAAATATTATCATAATAATCAAGGGTAATTGAGGGAAAAATAATTGAGTTATGGGGCGACCACCCCCGCCGAACCGTCCGCCCCGCCCGTTAATTAACTGCGACGGCTATTCCATTCATTTCGCCGTTACGAGCGTTTTTATCGTTGAGGAATTTCGCCGTTTGCGTTATTTACTACGTCGATAAGTCCGCCGGAGTGGGGTAATAATTTTAAGATGGCTTTGTTTTGGATAAATAACGTGCGAATCTGGGGAAAATGCAATATGGAGGAGTCTCTTTTTTTGTTAAGAAGGAATTTAACGATTCAGTTGCAGTTCAAATATTTGCGTCACAGCAGTGCAATATCTCTGTATTTGATTTTGTATTCGAGACGATATTAAAAAGTAAAATGAACTTTTTGTTTAAATATTAAATTTGTCCATATGATAAAAAAGAAGTTTTTCTTGAAACATATGTGTACATAAAATTTTTAACTCGAATCCTATTTGACAATAAATACCATATCATAGTTTTTAATATTAAAAATTTAAAAGGATAATAAACAATCATGATTCTACATATTATATTCTTTTTCACATTCACGATTATTTCTGAAAATAGTCACAAATAAAATTTTTACATTAGTGATATCGGTATAACAATATTGTTCTATAATAAGTGATAGCAATGTCTAAATATATGAAACTTACTCGCATATATCGTATTTCAGAACTTTCGCCGAAGTATGTTACTGTGTCGATAAATTATTCGTTTAAAAGTCGCATCGCTTTGAAGTTAACTTGTTGTTTGATAGATCCAATTGTAACTTTCGATTTCAAAACGATGCTTTCAATGCGTTTCTCGTTACTTAAAATATCGAATACATACTTTTTTGTAGAGAAATTTACTCACTTTGTCTTAATCTATGTTTGATGAGAATTAAATGCTAAAAACTTTTCGCAGTATGATACTTAATTATATGATAAGTAAAATTCAGTTTTTACATTTCTGAGCTTCAACAGAGTTGAAGTTAAATTGGTAGTAAATAAAATTTGCAACTTTGTATGGTTGACTACGTCTTGAGAGTTAAGCTCAAATACAATTTAACACACTAAGTTCAAAAATATTACATAAAAATTATTTAATTCGCAAATCTTTAAAAACCAAAAATAAAATTAAAAAGCAACCCATTTTATTTTCACAAACTCACTTTCAATAGAAAAAAAGTAAAGTCCATTCAAAATTAGTCGAGCGAAAAGGTAGAAATTTCTCCTACCCGAATCGAACCGAACCGCCTTTTCGAATCGTACTCTTTTGGGTTTTTCCATTGTGAAAGTGCGATCGTAGCTTTCGTCCATGCCGGGAAAAAAATCACAATTGTTAAAAGAGGAAAGATAAAATTAATTGGAGATACCTTTTAAGCACAACAGGCGGGTGTTGCAAAGCGACCGCAATCTGAACAGCCAAAGGAAGCCAATGGGTGCGGCGACAAAACTGCCACCTGCCCACCCCGTGTTTCGAAATAATTCAAAGCTCGTAGATCTTGGGGTTTCTTTGCCCGCTTTTGTTGTTGTGTTGTTCTTGTTGCGGGCGAAGACGTGCATAAATCATGGATGCTAAGGAAATGGATGCGCTTCGAATATGGCTGTTGAAATATGCATTGAATCAAATTTATTTTGTTCAATGTGTTGTTCGATATAATAATACAATGAAAAATTGTGTTGGTTTATTTTTTTTGGTAATTTCGAACTTTTAAATTGGTAATTGATTTAAGTAGTAACTTTTAAAGTAGTAATTGATTATGATTACTACATAAACAGCGCAAATCTTATATATTTTCAATTAATATGCATTTCATATTCAATCTGCACATATTTCGGTATATATATACATATACTTGTAATGTAATTAGATTAAAGTTAACCGTATGAAGTAAAGCGGCAAAAGAGCACTCTCCAGTAACAAACTTTTTTGATGTATTAAAATCACGCTTTCGTGTTTGGAAAATTTGTGAATCTTAATAGAAAATAATTAGTGAAATAAAAGAAAATTGAAAGCTTAAAAAAATTAATCAACCGTAAATTGAAGCGACTTTTCACTCGAGCGTAGGGCTCAAGCGGTCAAAGTTTATAAACTTGATTTATTTAATTCACTACCACAGAATAGAGAAAAATGCAATTTTCTCAGGATGCGCTCGGCTGTAAGGACACCTTGTTTGTAATTATTAAAAGGATTTCGCCTCGCTTTGGACAAAGCGAGACGGGGAGAACTTGCAGCCAGACAAACTTTAAACTGAGGTAAGCTCGCGCTTTAGTTTGTCTGGTCGGGCGTAAAGTATGGCGTCGCGAAAGTTGATTACATTATTCCTAGTTGAATCCACTTAAAATTACAATCCCGAGGGATTACGGAAAGGCTCTTCTGCCACCAGTATGTGAAATAATTTTAACATCCACGCCGATTTGCGTTTGAAAAATTAAAGACGTGTGTCTATTTAGGTGGTCAGAAAAAAGTCAGGTGTCTTCGTTAGTCTGCGAAGTTGAAAGTCAAGAGCGCAAAATACGACTGCTAATTATAAAGTATAAATTGGTGTTTCTGTGGAGCGGCTTTCACGACCGCGTCTTTCACCTTTGAAACGAGCAGTTCGCTCGAAAACAATTCTTAATTAAAAGTTGACAGAAGACGCGTCTATTTTTCTGCGAATATTTATTGTAACATATTTTTGAATTAGTTTATCATTAAAAATTGAATCAAATCGAAATCTACATTATAAACAAAGACAATTGATAATTTTTTTTGTGGTTATCATATATTTTTTAAAGATAAAACGATTATATTATGTGAAGCGATACAAATCTCGGATCAATCACTTCGATTTTACCACATGTTAATTCCTCCCTCGCGAATCAGAACAATTTTTCAACCCGTCCGCATTAATAATCTGAATAAGCAAGCTCTTCACTTTTTCTATTTATTTTTTCATTGCGGGTATTCTTTTGGGTGTTATCACAATTCCCCACCGGTGCACCGCACGACGGTTAAACCACGATATATTATGTGGTCCGCATCCATGGTATGGGGCTTCCTCCATGGTGGTGTGTTTGTGGAGAGATTGCTCCCAGAGTGTGGTGCTCTTACGGCCTTCCATATTGTCTCCGTGGGCGTACTTACTGTTAAAGATTCCCGTCTCCGTAAACTATTTTATGTTCAAAGTTATTTTTTGCACTCCGCGTTCCCGAAGCTCCCTTTTTCACGTTCGCGCGCATAAAGGTCGTTTATATTGTTTTCGGCGGCAGTAAACGCTATTATCGTGGAAAATTGAAATTTATCAACCACATTAAAATAACGAGTTTCTATTTAATTTGAGTTATGCGTGCGGTTCGAAGGATTAAAAATGCACGCGGCATTAAAATATTAGTGGGGAATTTCGGATGGTAAGAGGGAAAATCCCTAAGGAAACGGACGAAATATTTTCCCACTACAAACTATACTGTGTTGGGTGTATTTCGCAACTTTCACCTGCTTTCTTAAACATTTATGCGGTCGGAGGGAATGTTTCCCTCTTATCCCGTACAATGGACTTGTATGAGTTACAAGATTATTTTGCCTACCAGAGTGCACGAAAGAGAATATCTTTTGTGTTCCGGATTTCGAGCACGTCCGTACGTTTTTCTAGATACTCTTATATTTTCTCACGTGTAAATTTTGTGAAAATATTAATTTTTGAAGACGTCTAACATAATTAACTTAACGCTTGTTGTGTCAAAGAGTTAACAAGGTTGATGCCACGCTATCCCGTTTTATATTTGCTCGTTTTCATGGAGCGATGAGCACACACGTTTGTATAAAAGAAGCCTTTTTCCAGTCGCTGAAAGTTAGACACTTCCGACGAAGCTGTTATAGCTTTTGGAAAAGGAAAAGTGGAAGCCGGCAATCTTGTCGGAGGGGAACCCGTCGAACTGACACTATAGACACTTCTAAAATCATACATATACGTTTTTATTCATAAATATTATAATATGTAATTGATTTCACAACACATTTAAAATATTATGTATTGAACTCATACAGATATCATATGAAAATTTATTTAAATCATATCATTCATAAAATTTCCATATAATTTTCAAATGATCCAAGACTAAAATTTAAAACATTGCGAATCAGACTGCAATGGATATAATGATTAAAATATAAAATGTTTAAAAAAATCGGTTGTAATAGGTTTTATGTGGAAGTGTGTTGGCGGAAAGCGGCCATCGTCACAACCTGGTTCCTTTCAACAAGGTATATTTTCCATTATGGAACATCCAGGAGCCAATTTCCGGGACGGGAATTTTACGGGAATTTGGTTGCTCCATTGCTTTTTCACTTTTTTTCCCCCGTCTCTACTTTCCCTCTCTTGTGCTTCTTCTGCCACCATCTTGGTCCCATTCTCGTGTACGGACTGCCTTCAAGGGGAAAACTTTCAGTGAACTTCGCCAAGTTTTTATGCTTCGGCTATCAATGGCTATTTATGTGTGCGTTACATAATTTTCACGCCGTATCCTGTGAGAGCATCCTTTTCTTGTATACGTAGCAAATTATAGCGATATTTTAGCCCTTTCAAATGAAATATATATACGTAATAAATTAATTTTAATTATTATGTTCATGATATAATAGTTTCAATATATAATAATCAACGGGTAGTTCTGTTCTTTGTTATTAGTCATAACCGCTGTTATAAGAGTCAAATGAATTGTCGAGTTAAGGGTTGTTAAAGTGGTCGTAAAAAAATATATGACATTTCGTGATTTGCATCTGTAAATAATATTTTTTTACGATCACGGCGAGTTTCTTTCCTAATAAAAAGCATCAACGAAATAATTCACATTAGAATGCGTAATATAAAAAACATATAAACGCATTCACAAGTACGAAGCGAAAAATTAGAAATTTTTATGCTTTACATAAATGTTGTTTTACATAATATAAAAATTCTTTTTATATTTTAGAATATAATTTCAACATAAATTTTCCGGTTTCAAATTTAAACCAACAAACTCAACACATAATAAACCGGCATCAACGTCGGCCATACCTGAAAAATAAAATTCAACACCACGAATAAAAAAATCGACCGGCCATAAAAAGAGCCATCCACACCGCGAACATAACATATAAAATTAGCGGACGCGGCACAACCACTATTTGAAAATCATTACAAGTCTAATAAAAGAGAGCACCTAGCAATGACCAGGCCTAGCTGGGTCATCGCGCTATAAAAAATATACACACACAGGGTGTCAACGAAACTTTTGATTTATAAAAAAAAATGATTATTGGAAAGCTGTGCGGTGTTTTTGTGTTAAATTATGTGAAATATTCTTATTTGAAAAAAATGTTATATTTGGAATTTTTTTTTGAAAAATCGTTTGATTTGTGTGATTAACTATTATATAATAGAATGTGATTCTTGGAATCATAATATAAAATATACATTTTGGTTCGAACCCCAATTTGTTTTTCGATATTTTTTAATTTAAATTTCATACGACTAACTTTTTTATAGAACAATAGTTCAAATGTTCGCTCTGATTCAAATTACTGTAAATTTTGCATCACCGTACTGTTAATTTGAATTTATTTTCTCATGACCTTTGAATTTTGAATTAAGTAATTTTATCTACTGCATAATACTATTTATTATTATTTATTTTTAACTATTTAATTAGCTTATAGCACACTTGATTAAGTTAACCATACTGATCCGATTTATTTTCCAAAAACAATCAACTTAAATAAATACACGTATCTATATTTAAATTAAAAATATTTTAGTTATTCTACAAATACTCTACCCATGAAAAATATTCTAAATTAAAATTCAACATTTTGAGCTTCAAATTCAACGTTGTATATTTCAAATCCAACAAACCAATTCATAGTATAATAATTAATATCATTGATTACCATAACAACAATCTTAATAACACCTTCCTATAGTTGAATATGAAGTGTGTAAAACGTTGAATTTGAAACGTAAATCGTTGAATTTGAAGTGTAAAAAGTATATCACTCGAATAAAGTAAAAAATAATATATTCAAAAAGTTACCTTTAAATAAACTAAATACAATTATTTCAAATCTGATCAACTCCGAATTCGAAAAATAAGAGCATCCCACTGAATGGTCAATATTTTTCCGAGGTCACCGTTCTTCCGTCCATCCACAAATACGATTCTCAACCAACATTTTTCGTCACCCTGTACACACATATAGAAAAATAGGGACGATGACACCAGCATCCCCATATAAACGTATGTGGTGGTGGGCCGTAAAGAGCTTGTATCGAACGGGCGCGTCGTAAACGGCGCCGAACTGTACCTACATACCACCCCATAACACAAATGACACTTAATAAAATATATTACTCCATGTCACGCACTTATGAACGTTCGTATGACGCTCTTTTCGGTGTGCGTTTATATTTCCGTACGTGTGAGGGTCTGTCCGTGGAGAATGTGCGCTGTGAGCCGGGATTATGTTTGATCTCTTTTGGGATGGTGTTGAGTCTCCGAATATTGGAATATGCTTGATTTTATTGGATCATGTTAATAGTTGAGTGTTGAGAAATCCGAAATGTATAGTAAGGTTCTATTAATTTTCGTCGTATCGAAAACGAGGACTTAAAACTCGTATGGGTATTCAAACAAAAAAAAAAATGAATCGTGTAAAAGACGTGGAATTACGAAAATATCGTAGTGTACAGTCTCGGTGGAGTCGAAATATATTTTCGTTAAATTCACTTTGGGAACGTCCTGTTTGCTTATATTATATATGGATATGAATAAAATGTTGGTCGGTGGACTGCGAGGGCGTCCCGTTATGTGCAGAAATAAGAATTTTCCATGCGTAAAGGAGAGAGGAGTTTTAATATTGGAATTTTGTGAATGCTTTTTCTCCGCGATACAATGGCGTCAGGGAAAATCCTCGGAAAACCAACGGGATTATAGATCGGTAATACGTCATTTATGCGCGACGCCGTAAAAAGCTTAAAGCCGTCGACGCTTTTTAACAGTTGAGTTTGGTGTCGGTGACTTTTCTGATTTCGAACCGGGGAAAATTACCGCGAAACATCGCTTTTATATTTTCGAAATTGAAGTATTCACGGTTCCGAAATAATAAAAAAACTTATACGCGATTTTTACTATGCGCGCCGGCATTGATTGCGTATTTAATGCGAGGGGGTGTGCTTTAGGTGTCAAACGTGCTTTACAATCGGGTGCCTTAAACTCTCCCCCCCCTGGTAAGCTGTGGTTAAAACTTTATTTTATAATAAATTTAGCGTTTATTGAAAACTGGCTTGTAGCTTTACGCGATAAGTTTTATAACGCCTTTGAACGATGGCGGCGGGTTTTCGCGACGGCTTAAGAGCTTTCAGGGTGACTATAAAAAACGATTTTTAGCATGGAAAATCGTTTAATTTTGAAACAATCATTAAACGGATACCCTGATATTCTTTCTATTATGGAATATATTATAATTGCCATACACGTTTGCGTACTACGGCAAGAATTTTTATGCGAGACATAAAAACGTGGTTTCTTTTACGCATGCATGTTTCAATATTGCGTGCGCCAATTTATTTCGAACGTCCTTCGGCGTGTATTATACTAGTACCGCATTGTAATCAATTAAGTTTAATTTAAATTAAATTATGACTCGGTATAAAATATGTAATAATTTTAAATTATATTCAAAAATATATATCATAGTTTACCATATTGTTTTCCACTTATACGAGTAAAAATTTAATACATATATCGATTAAATAAAAAAAATTCCTCTCAAACAGATCAGAATTTAAGAGAAAGAACTTTTTCGAGTATTTACCTCTCTATATACACGTACACGTAATTGAACGGGGGACGTATAAAACTGGCATAAGGGGAGGCTGGTGCATTTCGCAATTCTTAAGTGGCTGCATTGAAAATCCTAAACGTTTTATGGTCCGCTGAAACCACACCTTAACTAAGAAGTGGCTTGACTCGAAAGCAGCGCACCTCCATTATTTATTTTATAAACAACCTCTAGTGTCCAATAAAACTTGCCGAAGCCGAATAGTGCACTTAAGTCACGCACACTTCGGCTCTACAGCCATTTTTACTCTACATAAGATCCTATAAGCTTCGACATAATGTTTGTTGTAAACTTCAATGATATTATTTGAAATATTATATATATATATATATAAATAAAACGTATAAATTGGATCGAAAATTGTATAAAAATATTACTTATATTGTTTCTTTAATCTGATGTATAAATGCACCCGGCATGTATCTAATTCAATGCATTTTACGTATCCGATATTGCAGCGAACATTCCTCTCAGCTTTTATTGGTTGGGGTGCATACTATTCGGGTGCAAAATTCACTTTTCAATTGACAACAAAATTTTCCGCTTGTTCAAGCGCAGACCACTCTTTCCATTTACAAGCGAACCCCTTGCCAGACGATGTCGCCTTAACCGATCCATTCTTTTTCATTTTTTTTTTCTCGTTCTCTTTTATTTTTTCCCTTGAATCGAGCGTTCCTTTTTCTAAAAAATCTCACAAAAGAAGCCGCACCAAAACCATTCAAATCATTTTCATGGCATCCTTCCTCTGTCTATCTGTTAACATCCGGCCGAAGACTTGCATAATGGCATGAAGTATGCACACTCGCCGTCCGTATTATGATGGAGACGTCGAGGTTTTTTCAGGGCACGAAAAGTGCAAACCTCTCGTGCAGATGCACACTAGCAAAATAAATCCCAATGCAATCTCTGGTCGGGTCGTCTCCTTTCCCTATCCTTTCCTTTCCGACGACGAGCTGAACGTCAAATATTTGTACTACTTTCGCGAAAAGCGCTACGAGTAATTTTCCCATTTCAGGAAATGACTGTCGTCTCGTCTGTCTGTCTGTTTCGACGCAGTCTGCGGAATTCGCTTATAAAATCTTATTAAGAAAGAAACTTTAATTCTTAAATTCATCATAATTTTATTTTATGGCTATTTAATTCAAATTTAAATATTCATATAACCATAATAATTCAAATAAAAACACAAAATATTATTCCTAAAAATTATTTTTTTACACTTTTTCATTTTTTCGATAAATAATTTATTTTGAAAATTCGAATTTATCAATAACAAACCTTAACTTTTGAAGGCTATTTAAACAAATAAAACCCGAGAATATTCAAATGTAAATCGAAATTTAAAATCACAATTGAAACGTTCGAAATAAATCAACATGAATGAACAGAAAATTGAAAGGAAAATATATAAAACCGACATCGAATCCAACAACCGATATTCAAATTGAAAAGGATGAAGAAGCTCAGCCAGTGGAATGACGAGTTGAAAAATTACGAAATGGTCTTTTTCCGAAAAACACATTTATGAGAAACTTTTTCCACCTCTCCCTACATGAGATTCTTTGGAATTGAATTATTGAGAACGGCGAATGCACTGTTAACACTTACTTTCCTCGCAGTCGAGAAGCGGAAATGTATCGAGGAAGTCGCACGAATGTGGCTGCTCGAGTTGTCGCACTTTTGCTGATTTTTTTATTGGCTTTTATAATAATAAATAAAAGTCTCGGTTCTTTCCGGTTGGCGACGGAAAACTTTCAAGTGTGTTGAATTGTGTTTTATTGCGGTATCGATGTTTGCTTTTATATACTTTTATTGAATGAAGTCAACAGTTCAGTCTGGTTGAATGTATCTGTTTCTACTCACTTCGATTCAAATAAATTATGCAATTTGTACGCAAATATACAAATAATTTTTAGTATTTAAATTCAACGAAAATTGAATTTTTATCACTATGAAAAGAAAAAATACTCGAATTTTCATTGAATACCAGAATGGTTTTATCTTAAAGTACACAAATAATATGTAATGATAATGATTGAATATATAAAACTTGAGTTTATTAACATTCATATATATTTTTTAATAATAAGAAATCAGACATATTAACACGTCCAAACTTGATGGACACATCTAACCATACTTAAAAGCATATAAACTAAAACGGAACCGTTCGCCACAAAAACACGTACAAATACGAATGCTTCCCGAGCGTAACAGGTTGTCGAAATAAAAAAGGCTCGATTCCTCTTTTACCCCGCAAGACGTCTCTTTTCCATTCTACCTTTCCGAAGAATACGCACTAACACGTCGGATGGCGTGAAAAGCGTTTTTCCCGTGGAAAAGCTATCCTGCGGGAGAGCGCACGGCGCGAACATTTTATTACGGCCTATATTGCCGGAAAATCATATTATACGCTTCGCATTTCACGCGAGCCGGTTACAAATGCCCCACACCTCTCGCTGGGCCCGTCCCTAGTCCCTAGTCCCTAACCGATGACGGATGGATGTGAAGTCGAACGCCCTAGTTCACGCGAGAGCGGGCCACAATTAGGGCTGCCTTTTGGCCAAATTTTGACGAATCCTTCCCGGTTTTATGCCTTTTTTTAATAATGTAAAAATAAATTTTATAAATTCAAAATAATTCCAAATATTTGTATAGTGTGAAACGAGCTTGAGCAAAAAATATTACGAATGTCATGATTTTTTTACAAAGATAATGAATATTTTTTTAGATTATTTTATAATTGTAATTGAAGACTATAAATAACAAGAATTTACTAAAAATATTTGTAGAATTTAATATTCTGTATAATACGCAGTGAATACGTAACACGCTATAGGAAGTAATGAGCATTCATCATTTTGAAATTTAAATATCATATATTATGTGTTTTGTGTTATGTCAAAAAATTTGAGCACAAAATATTTTAAGTTGTAGTATGGAAATTTAATACCAGGAACAGTTATAAATTGAAATTTTTTCCAAAATTAACTTTATTTATAATGATAATAATCATAAATTATAAAAACCAACTCTTTTAATTTCACTACAAGCACGTTGTAATAACTATATAAAATTCACAAACAAAATCCGGAAATCCGGAAATTCGAAAACAAGATTCACTTCACAATCTAAAATACCATATATGTATATTTCCGTTTTCTAATACGGATATCACAATATAAGTCCCAGAATTCTATTTTATTTGAAAATAGAATATTTCTATATAAAAGTTGGCATCCCTTACGGAAACGCCCTAAAAGAATCAGGATTATTAGCCGTAACGGATGGCGCGGGCGTGAACGGGTTAACGTGCCCGTTTTCGGGTCGTGATTTTGATTGTTTCCGAGTGCGCCTTTTTTGTTCACATGATGTGTGTACCGAATGATGAGGGTCCTTATGTGAGTGTTTGAAGAATTAATTGTTTCGGAATTGGGTTTTATGTCGGATGGATGCTGAGTGAATATTTGAATAAAGTATTTTTTATTTTATTTATAGACATTTATATAGTAATTCATCGGTACCTAATGCTTTTTCAAATTATCTCAGCAATGTTATAGTACCTTTGAATCTCGATTCTTAATTTAGTTTACCGAAAAATCCACGAAAAGATACGTTTCGCATTTATCCTCATCTTCTAAATACGCTCCTCTGAGAGAAATCGTCACGCACTTTTCGCATACGTGTTCTCAGATAGAATTCGAGATTTTTTCTTCCTTTGGCAACACCCTCTCAACGCGAAGACGGGGATCTTGCTCCATCTGCTTGTAGCAGTGGTGTTCAACACGAAATGATTATCATTCATGCATAGAAACGAATATAAAAAAATTGAAATAAAAAAATAAAAAGTCGAAAAAGATCGATAAATTATTTATAAAAAATTAACTCGATTCAATTATGCAACATGAAATATTGAACTGATTACGTTCCATTATTCTAATATCATAATTAAAGATGATTTCAGCATAAAATATTTTCAAAAATTAGCAATCAAGTTCAAAACTTCCCGTGGTATTTAATCATAAAAATGAATATTTATAATAAAAAAAACATCCCTAATATTATCGGTGTCGCATGTCTATGGATACGGAGTTGAGCACACATGTCCTGTGCGAATCCGTCGCCGTTGATCCCCGGCGCCGGGTAAACCTTTACTTTATAAAAGAAAGTAATATGATGAAATATGAGATTTATTATGTGAGCGCGGGGAGCTGAGCACTCTTTTTGTCTGAATTATTGAGGGACTATAAAGCCTTCTGGGGTGCGGCGCTGAAGGGAGCAGTGGGTGGAGGCGGGTGGATTTTCAGAGTTTCAGAGGGACGGTAACAAGGTCGTGTCGTGTGTCTCGGATCAAAGGAGCTACGATTGATCGTGTGTTTGAAATTAGACGTGAATTTATAACTGGAATGGTAGAAAGTCGCGTGAGATAAGTGTCAGGTGTTCACGGCTGTTTTGTGTAATGATGTTTTTATATTAGTGAATTATTTTTGTTCTTGAGGTGTTGAAGATCAGAGTTTTTCTTATTAAAGAATTCGCGTGCTTGTATACGATCGAAGTGTGTATGAATGTCTATAAAATTCTTGTAAACATTGCATTCTGCATTTTGTATAGTGTTCGGAAATCGACTCGCAGCCGATTTCTAATATTGCTTCTGCTTCTCTGAAACATTTTTCACTTCTTTTTAAAGAAATAAAAATGGAAAGCAGACGTATTGCATTCAAAGAAGCCTTCAATGTTAAATTCAATATATATTTGTCGGGGACGATCGCGTCGCATATATACAATATCTATCGACACTTCTTCACACAATACTTACAGCGCCGAACTATATAGAAACTCTACGAATATTCGTAAAAAATAACAATAATAAAAAAAAAACATAAAAAATACTTCATTAAACACACACTAACTTCCATCGCAAAAAACCGATCAAAGAGTGGATTTTCTACCACTTCCAGACTATCATTTCCCAAGTCCTTCTCTGAACGCAGCATACACACACATCCAATAAACACACTCCATCACTAAAATAGCGACCGAAGCGAAAGCGAGAGGATGTGTCTGTGAGTGGAGTACATCGAAGTGTGGAAGGGCTTCGGCCCTTTCCCTCGGGGCAATAACGCGAAACGTGACTTTCAGCATCGGGGATGCCTTAGAGCGGGACCGTGGCCCTTTGCACGCCACTAGGACATGCCATTTTACTATTAAGATCCTGGCAGATTATTGGGGATCGTGTCCTCGGGCCTGACGTCTAATTAGGCACACATCGGCGCAGAGAGCGAGGCTTAATTGAAATTTTCCACGATCGGAAAGTCGAAAGTGCTGGTAATCGTTGGCAAGATTCTTCTGTTTGGTTAGTTTGGACTGTTTATTCTGTGGGATTTTTATTTATAAAAGAGTTTTATGTTATATATTATTATATAAGGTTGATTATTTAAAAAAAATTATTGAGTTTAATTTGAGTGAAAGAGTTCTTTAGTTTGATTAAAACAACATAAAACAACAAATGTTTAAAATGAATCCATAACAAAAAAATCCTGTAATCCCCTATATATAATCATGGATATGTGTGTGTGTGTGTGTGTGTGTGTGTGTGTGTGTGTTCGAATGACGCTCACGACTTCGGTCGCACTCGTGACTATGGTTCTTATGCGTATACAGTTAACGCCTATTATATGATGCTTGTTACCTACTAACTATTGGCTTTGTCTATATGACGTCTGGTGACAATAACCACATGTACTATTTTGATTTTATTAATTAAATATTAAATATTCAAATCGGGTACACATTTCGGGTTCACACAACCGGGTTTTCACATTTTATCGTTTTCCATTTCTTAACAAACCCACAGCCGATATTATTAACATCGGGTTTATTTACTAGTAATATATAATTATAAACAATCATTTTTAAAAAATGTATAAAACTCTATTTCCTTCAAGCTAAAAAGGTATTCATACTTTGTTGATATCGAATATGATACAATAATAATACCGATTGAAAAATTTTTGAATCAATTGATAAATAAATAATAAATGAATCTTTCGGAAAATTGTTCAATCGTTTGCGCAATTCATATCCCGGCAGTAACAATATGAAAGCATCGGGCGAACAAATCGGCGCTATTTAACAGACCGTTGAAACTCATTAATTATTCGAAACGTAATCGCGGCTTTTAACGGTTTTAAATCCGGGATGAGATTATTTTTCCATTTTGTTTTCCACTCTGGTTCCCAAATATTTTTTTCCATTTCATCTTCATTTCGGGGCAAATAAAGCCTCGACGGCATTCTGCGCTTAGTGCGTTCGCGAAAATTTCTTTTGAATTAGTCGCGATCCTTCATTTAATCAAAATTAAATGTAAGCTTTGTCAAGTCACCGAAAATTCGTGTCGCCATCATCTCCGGGCATTTTGCACGGAGAGACAGCCTCTTTGCGGAAAAATCCTTTGGGGAAAACGGCGAACGTAGCTAATGGGAAATTGCTCGCTTCATACTGAAACAAGCGTCCCTCGGCAACATCACTTACTTGTTTATTCCTCATTTTTTGGGACTCAAAACATTTCTGTTTAGCCCCGGGTGCTTTTTCTCGCGACTTCTTTTCCCCGCCGTCTCACTCTTACTCTTTCTCCACACGCATTTGTGTGTGTGTGTGTATATTTTTTGGAGAAACCATTTTTCTCCTCCTCAGTGGCCCCGCTTGCGCGTTTTTTATTTTCTCTCTCTCTTAATTCTGGAGAATTGTTTCTTGCCGACAATCTCGCGAAAGCCGAGGCTTATGAAAGCTTGCTGGGGACAGGTGCAGTCGCATGAAAATGTAAGGCTCTTTATCGTTGACGGCGAATTTAATATACCGAGCAATTTATTACGTTTTTAAAAGCATGTCTGAATTAGGTAAGGGCTTTTTTCTACCTCTTTTGACTCGCAGAAAGTCGAATAAAACAACCGTATATAAAATTTATAAATTTTTTTGCATCATCACGCACGCTTCAAATCTTCGATAAAAAAAATCGGATTTTTTTTCATCGTGTAATTTTTTATGTTTTGACTACTTTCAATAATAACTACGTAAAAATTAAATTATTAAGTATTTGACGTTTATTTAAATTTATGCTTTCAACACGTAACTAAGATTGACACAAAGATAAAATTCAAATAAATTTAAAAGGTACAAAGAACAATACAATATCTGCGGTTGTTTTTAATATCGTCAAAACGATATATCAAATTTTATAATATGAACAACTTTTTTAAAACTTTTTACCCACTAATTTTTTGTCAATAAAAAATTTAAAAAAACCATCCCAACATTAAAAAACTCAATCGAAACATTTTCCAATTTAAATATTTTCCTAAAGCTTTCTCAACTTGTTTTCATACATTACACATCTACAGCTCCAAACCCACCTCAGCACGCACCCAATCGACATCGACCCCCATACAAAAGGCAGCTAAAAGCACGCGTGTTTTGCAGACACAAAGCACGGTGTCCGTCGATGGGGCATTTCACGGGTACTTATGAGGAATCGGTCCCGTTGTACATCCATGGCGTGCCTGTTCCGTATTAAATATTTAATTAGACGAACCGAACGAAATAGTAGCCTCTTTATTCGGCGGCATCACGACAGCTCCTAAGACCTCCCTGGAGGCCACTATGTTCCCATTTCACCATTATAAAGTTACCATTCAAATGTTGACCGAAGCCCAATTTATTTGCGGCCCACCTGCTCTCATGCCATCGAAGGCTATATTATAAGTATAGTGGACGATTTGGTTTCGTTTCGGACTGTCATTATTTTGTCAATAATTTATTAAAGTAGGAAATGTGGATCGGTCAATTTCGGATGTTCTGTATCGATAATTGGTGGGTTATTAAAACTATTTTATTTAAACGCGATCGAATTGACTTTTGTGATTATTTCCTTTGTTTCCGACATGAACGTAGTTGTTTTATTTAATAGTCAATTAATAAATTTTGTAACATTTGAAACTATTTTTTTAGTATATATTTATGGAAAACTATGTCTAGGTATATATATTGTGATATTTAAATTTATATTTCGATTTTCGAAAAAAAATTTATATTTTGAATCTTAAGAGAGGTTATATTATTTTATAGTATTTTCTATTTAATATTAATATCGATTTACGTTGAAGAATTCGAACAATCTAACCAGCAGTTTCACGGAGTTCTGATCGCGAAAAGCGCAATATGAAACATGGCATACCTATTTCTGCAGACTTGATAGAGCAGAAATTTATAAAAGGTACAAACAAAAACATACAACCACGTAAATTTTAATTCTAAAATGAAAAAATGTATATTTACAAAAATCCAATACTATTTAATTATCATTGACTTCTTCGAGATCTCAAACACAAAATCCAAACACGCACCCCCAACCGACCACCCCTTCATTAAAACGCCACACTCAACCATCCAAAAAACACAATCCCAGATACACATACACACCCATAGAATTGCATAGAGGTGTTTCCACCGTACAAATCTTGATTTGTCCAACCGGAATATCCCGGCGCGTTTTCCGGCTCAAGGTGGATTTGGGCCGCAGTTGTTTAGGCGCTCGCTGTCTTACTTAGCGCTTAATTGAGATTTAAGGACCGACGGCGAAACGGCAAATAGTTTCGTCCTTTGCAGCTTCTGCTTTCGCCGTTATGTCCTTTTCGTTCTTTTGCCCGTTTCGCTTCGGGGGCTGTTGCGTTTGCCGGGGCGCGGTCTGTCGTTTAATTCTTCTAACTTTTCGATTGTTCCGCGTTAAGGTGAAATTGAATCAGCTAGAGGATGGGTAATGTGGTTTTTGGTTGAGTTTTGTACTCGAAACTTATATTTATGTTCAAATCTTAACTTTTTTTATAAAACCGTATATAAATATGATTTATTATGAAAATTAAGTCTACCATTCTATTTATTTCATGATAAAGTCAAAAATAATATCAATTTCGACGAATAATTATAAATTGATGGAAATGAACTGTCATATTAAAAGTGCAATAAAATCGTCGAACTTCGTATCCAGATATTTCAAAAGTTCAATAAAAACAACGCGCAGAAGATAAATGTCGAAGAACAAACCTTCTTTTGAGTGGGAAAAGCACGACCCGCGGTGATAATCTTAATTAAAATCTACTCGCAATTTTCCGACACTTTTCCGACTCTTAAGTTTTCTGCATCGCACTCGAATCAAGAGGAAAACTTGAGAGCGGAAAAGTGAGCTCGCTCGGCTCAAAAGCCTTATATACAATTTTTATTCCCTTCTCTATTTCCGTACTACGCTTGCTTTTTATTTTTAATTCGAACTGAAACAAAGCCGAGGGTTCAAAGGAAAGTGTTCGAGTGACCAGCTAGATGCGGTTAAGCTTAACCAAATAAAAAGTTGTGTTTCCGCGGCCGAAGTTAAAGAAATTCAGTCATTAAATAAATTAAGTTAAGCGCTTCTTCTCCCCGTCTCTTACGGAAAATCGTCTCAGGCCGAAATAAAAATGGAAAATACTGCATTCATATACACCCAAAATTCTTTTTACACAGTTCCAAAATAACACAGTTCATAGAAAAAGAACCATTTATTTTTTCACACTGTTTTATTCACTTTAACACGGTATAAAAAAAATGTATTATTATGTCACAATAATAAGATTTGAATGAGGCCAGTATACAATTATTAATTGAAAATTTTAGATATTTTTAAATGATTTTCCATACCAAAATTTTTCCATATTACACAAGTAAATTTGGATGGAAGTTCCATCCGAATATACTGATAGAACTTATCCCTAATTTTTATTTGGTAATCATCAATTTTTTTACACAATACTCTCTGAAACGTATTCCTCATATGAAAAGGATTACTATGTATATCCATACACATTTCACCCAAACACAGCACTAAAAACAAACTATTAAAATACAAAATATGAAAAATTATACATCGACAAATTTTCCGTCATATTTCACCGAGTTTTTCCACATGTTCACAAATCCGGCGTTTCGCCGCGGATTTCCCACGATCCGGATTGACGAGGGTCTCGCAGGATTGGCTCAGCCCGAAAGTCGATCGACTTGTTCCACGTCAATATTTAAATTTTCGTCAAAGTTTCGGCGCTGTCACTTAGCCGGGGGTCCGACAAAGCTCCGCGAAGGGTGGCCCGAGGAAATCCGGCCCTGGCGTCAAACGGTGACGTTTTCGAATACATATTTTACACCCGATCGGGCTTAGGTCCCTTTGGTACCGAGATGATGGCCCGTGTCTATTTGGGAAGTCGACGGTGGGTGGTGATATGGGGTTGCTCTTGTTCGGTGAGGATCTCGCGCGCGTTTCCGGTCTTTTTTTGAGGGTGTGGATATGAGTTTTGACTTTTATTAGAATATATTTTAGTTTATCGAATTATATTACTTTTTTTACTAGTTATTCGAATATAAAAGGTTTTTCAATAGGGACGCTCGAAATTTGTTAGGTTATAGCAGCCATGTTGTTAAAGTGACATCCGTCAAATTTATTGTTAATCGTTTAGTAGTGTACGGAAAATTGCCACGAAAGGTTATAGCGTCGAAAAAAATGTACAGTTTATCAAATTTTATTGTACATTTAAAAATCAAGCGTTCTTATTGAAAGACCCCGTAGAAGAGAGCTACATTATGTATAATTAAATAAAATTGAAATATTTTTCCAATTACTATTATTTCGACAGTCTTTTTAAACAATAATTGTTTTAGTTAAAGCAAGCGAAATAAGATAAATTAATTATTTCATTGTTTATGGGCTTCAAAGGTGCATCGTTTAACGTCTTCTGTTAAATATGATAGTTGATGTATCTTACGACAATGGTGGCGAATCTTTTTTCACCGTTCACGTGCCGAAATTTCCAAATATTTTTTATTGAGTAAAGAAATTTTGATGCCATCTATAAGTATAATATATCGTAAGACATGTAAACTGACATATTTGACCAAAGACGTCAAATGATGCACCTATGATGAATCTACACTATATGGCGCTTATAAACCACAAGATGTCAAATTTCATAGACAAAGCAAAAAATTTTCCTTCTTCCATGAACGAAAAAATCAAATAAACGTACCATAACATATACAATAATAATTCAATAAACTTCCAAACAAAACTCAACATTTACTCACCTCGTAAATCATTCATAAAACACTTCCACCTATTACCGCACCGAAACCATTCACACAATCCAACATCAAACGACTATTAAAGGCACCTCCTCATACCGCAGTATCCCACAATTTTTCCATCACACAAAATTAACCCATTTGCGCCATCACACACACACACACACTCTTAATGAATAATCGACGAAACATTAGCGGCCGGGTAGCGCACAAAGCACAGCCTAATTCGGTCGGTGTCGCTCTCGGATTAATCACGTTCGTGATGACTTGTCGACAACGAAAGCAGCACATTAGATAATGCCTCTGCCGAACATGGATGCGGTAAAGTGATTCGTCATCGAATAATAATGGGGCCGTGGTTAATTCATCCGCGTTTGTGAATTCATGAGGGTGCGAAATGCGAATGTCTCGCCAGACGTCTGAGACGAAATGTCGCCTCGTGAATTATTTTCGGCGTTTTAAGTGGTGCCGTTGTTGTTGTTCTTGTTGTCGGGTTTGTTGTTGTTGAGACCGGAGGTGTCGGCGATGACGGGTACGTTTGCCCTAAGACGGGTGTAATTATCGAAAAATGTGTTTTGTTTTGTTTGCGGGGTTGAAGGCCTTTTTGAGTTTCTGAGGTTAATATTTAATTTTAAAAGATGAGGTTTCGCTTCGGGGTTATTTTATAATATTTAAGTTCGAAAGGCTGATTTTTTGTTGTTTTTTTTTCATAATTTTAACGGGGGAAATTTAAATTTATATTATATAAAATAAACTTGTATCTAACCAGAGAATTTAATGAAGTAAAAAAAAAAAAATAACATGTGAATTTTGCACGATTATTAAAATGTGTGCATTTGAAAAAATATCTGTATCTTTAAATGAATAAAAAGTGCATAAGAATGAATATAAAAGGTAGATAACCAAGTTAAGTGAAATAACAACCAATACAATCAAATTGTTAAAATATAATTAAAATTCTAACAAACGGAAACGGTGACACTTGATAATTGTATTATATTGCCTAAAGAGGATGACTTTACTCTGGAAACATTGCAACTACTCGATCATTTTAATGCATAATCTATTCATTCTATTGCATATTTCATATTTTTTAATGCTCACTTTAGAATGCACATTTTTTTTAATTTCATATTGCAAATAAAATAATGCTTAATACGAGATCCTTTAATGCACATCGTATATTATTCTAATGCACAAGTAATTCATTTTACAGCACTATCTATATTTTTTTAATGCACAGTTAAATTGCACCCATTTTTAACAGATCATAAAAAATATTATTTTTAAATTATAATCGAAGTTAGCAAAATTTGAAATCGGATATAGTCCGAAGTATTAAGTCGAAATATGGTAAGTGGCTGTGTACGAAGGAAGTGCACAAGTTTCGTGGGCACATAATGCACAACACAGACGTATTATACACATATATACGTGTGTTGGCCGTTTTAACAATTAAACAGTTAACCGAACGTCGGTTTACTCTCGGCCGAGTGACCAAAACGGTTAGTTAGCCCGTAACTAGCTTAAACTTTTAACCGACAAGTTCAACTAATTTTCCGCCGAGTTTGCCACAGACGGCGTTCGACCGAATATGCACGGGCCCTCGAGGGAAATGCCCTGCATCGGACAATAATCTTAATGTACTCTCTTATTAATATGTGTTTAAGCTTGTGATTTTACGCAAATTACCCTTTTGGTGTTTATGTGATTGGTTTGTAGTTTCGGATGCTTTTGAGACGGATATCTAGTGAATTATCGAGTTGAATCAAGTTAGAAGTGTTTAATAGTTTGAAAAAATTGTGTATAGTAATTTAATGAATGATTTAAATTGGTGTTATGTAATATTTGGATTTCTATGATATTAAAAGTATTATTTTATTTTATTTTAGGATGAAAAAATGGCTGTGGAGGATATGATGAATTCGAGGTAGGTTTCAATTTTTTTCAATTAATCCGCTTGAATTTAAGCGCGAATCAATTTCTTTTGCCATTTTTATTAAATTTATTTTATTATAACAATTAGTTTTAAGTACGACTAAAAAGTTTGGTTAAAAAATACTGAAACCAAAATATCATATTCATTAACAAAAACCTATATACAAATGAGCTTAAAAAATATTCATATACTTAATTTTACTTACATTGATTTCCAAAAAATAAAATAAATAATTAATACATAAATAAAAAATATATTATTGCACAAAAATTTGGAAATCATGTATATTATAATATTTTTTGGACTCTAAATAATAATATCGAATATGTGAGTTTTTGAGACGAAACATTAAATCTATATTAAATGGTATTCACCAAAGTTAAATTCCAACTGTATTATAGAGATGAAGATAATATTTATATCTCACTAAATGAAAATCTTTCTAGCCACATCCAAAATCAAATCAAAACCTTCGACCATCACTCGAGCAACCCACGTTTACACTTCGAAACGAACAAAAAACAGTAAAATATACATTCAAAATACGCATAAAATAAAAACGACCTTATATATGAGGCATAAAACGAGCGCAATATCAGCCTAGTGGGAGAAATTGCAAGTACTATTGCGGGCGGCGTTTCGGGGGACATTGCGGGCGACTTCGCCAGTTCAAATTATATTATAACAGGTATGGGTTTTTCGTGGGGATTATCAACCACCTCCACCTGAGTTTCCACCTGAGAAGGTAGTTTGCAGACGCCGCTCGCCACCGCAATATTCGTTGTCGTTACGTTTTGCAGACTCAAGGCGTCCTACGCTAATTAACACCCTCCGTCTCTAAAGTGTCGCGGACTAGACGTGGCTAAATCGCAACATTATTGCCTTTGGAAGTTGTTTCGGTTTAACTAGGATGAATTTCGTCGCGGATCTCAGTACAGTAGAAACTCTATTGTCCGGATTCATCAAAAAAATATTTTTTGTATAGCAGATTTTACGATTTTTTTTTGTTATACGTAACACTCGTTTAAAAATTTATGAGTATTAACAAAATTATATTGGCTTATGACAGACTTGACTATGAGGATGATCAAACTAAAACCTAACAGGAATTATATTTTAAAATAATTTTTACAGATTATTAAATGGCAGTGACAAAATTTATTTTTAATAACTACTGTTTTATACAAAGTGAAAAAATTTCCATATCTAAAAAAAAATTCATAGATGGCGTTAAAAACTAGGAATTCTTTAATTGAGGGGCTCGGCAGTTAATAGTGCTAATTGTAAGCAACATTTGTCACTTTTAGAGATATTAAGAAAAGCAGTTTTCAAAAAAAATTTTTGCATGCATTTAGATGCAAATAAAACTAGGAGTAGCTCGACAAAGTACTGTCATCTTTTGAGAGTACTGTACTGTAAAAGTACTAATTTTTGTAGTATGTATATAAAAGATTTTCAACTTTATAATTTTGGCGCTCAGCAGTATTTACTGCCTAACCCCTCAATTTTTATCGTGGAAATCGATGAATATTGTTATTATCAATGAATAACGTTTTATCGTGTCAATTTAATGTTATATTCACAAATATTGTTAGTATCAAATCACTAAAAATAGACTATAAATATGTTTAAAAAATGCTTAAATATTGTATAAATAATTATACACACCAAAAATTTATATAAATAATTTTATTTAATTTCTAATTAATTCATTTTTTTCCGATATCAATTATCTAAATTTTTTGGTATCCGGACCGTCTCGATCACCGTTTAGCCCAAATAATCGAGACTACTCATTTAAAGATTACAAACGGATGGATTCCCGTTTAATAGGCATGATTCGATTTGTATTGAAAAAATATCGTCGATATTTTCTTATTGTGATCCTCATCCGATTATTTCGCGAACCTTTTCCACGTCATTCTCGGGATATCGAATCACGTTCCTGGCATCTTCGGCCAGACTAAACGAACAACGGCAATGCGATTAACCATAATCGAATCGTGCACCGTTGCGCCTTCGACCCGATCCAAACGAAATTTTCCCTTGTATACGACCCGCAAATTCCCCGTACGAAAATTAAACGACACGTACGCGAATTTGAACGGCAATAATATCGGGAATAACCGCGGAGGAGAATCAGAGCGTCGAGAGCGGCGATAAAAAGAACATAAACCGCAAAAGGAATGAAGCGGCGAACAAACGTTTATGACGGATATCCGTCAAACGTTCCGTTTCGCGCCATTGATTATTCATCGGATGTTGCGGGGGTGAGAAATGTAAAAATGCATCCGGATACTCCGGTGCAGGAGGATCTAATAAAAATATATGAAGTGGTGCGCGATAAAAGCTTCGGATTCAGCGCATTACTGTCCGCGTGAGGGAAAGTCGATGGCGTTTCTAATATTTCACACGCCGTTGAGGGATTCGATATTTTGTCGGCTGAGGTGCTTTTCTGCGGCTCAGCTTTGACAAGTCGGCGGAAAAGCTCTTTTGCTCGGTTGGATATGGCGTGCTGAGAGAATGTTTCGGTTATGTCACACTTGAAGTCTGATGTTTCAAACGGAATTTTCGTTTTAGTTTCCGAGTTAAATTTGACGAAGTTATTTGTGAACTTTTCGTTCTTATAAAGAAACTAATTAAAAATTTACGAATTTTCGTCGATATACTAGCCTAGAAATATTTTTTGCCAATGTGTATAATATAATCTATACGTGTATTCTCAAGCAATAATTATATACTAGATGTTTTCAATTTTTTTATTATACGCATGTAAATTACATTTTTCAGTAGGATTTCACAAAGTATTTACTAATGCTTAAAAGCACTTTTTTAAGTAATTAGCACGCCATTTCCAGGCTGGTAAGTTATGCAAATACAACTTAATATTTTTCTAATTACTACTTTTGCTACAAATATTTCACTTCAGCATGAAAAAAAAATTATATATGCGCACAATTTATTTATTTATTTTTTTATAAGTATGAAAATAAAAAAGTAAAAAATATAAACTGCACGTATAATATTGATAAGTTTTCTAAATTTATATCGATACTATTCAATTTGTTGAGCATGCTTACATATACATATGTATGATGTGGGGCTTTCATTTCTAGTGCTTTGAAATACAAACTCCAAATGGATTTCCGTGCAAATCGCATTATAAATTAATATTGCACCAACTACATACATTATCGACAAATCTACTTATCGAAGTCGAATGTGAACAAACATTAGCACACTTGAATTAAACACATCGTTAATGGACGTCATTGAATTTCCCAAAACAAACGTACATGTTAAATATTACATTATCAATAATATAATACTATATCGACAAAATAAATTTATAATATCGTTAAAACTACATAAAAAAACCTTAATACGACCCGTAAATCTTCAAAATCATATACTTATATAACAATTAATCAATGCACGATTAAAACGAGACGAATCTAATCGCAGTTTAGATTTAACTGCGACGCCATCAACCGGCCCTCGGGCGGTTAACCCATCCCACACCGTTCGGCCGATTTGCATTTTAAGTGTTTTCCGTCGGTGGCTCCAGTATCCACGGGGGCCCAGGAATCCGCCCCCGTCGGGCTCTTCTTTGCCCCGTTTATATGGTTACGTGTGTAACGGCTGCTTCGCTCGCATAAATTTAATATTGAAAATGTAATCTTCGGTACGATTGATTCGTTCATTGTTCCGCCTTGCGAATGCCGTTCGAGACTTTTTTTAATTTTCAATATTTATTTTTTGTGTGTCAGCAATTTTATGTGTTTTATTCTGTTTGATTTCAAATATGATATTTAGATATAGATTTTTTTAAATTTTAGTTAATAATATTGTAATTTTAAATGAAATCGATTCGCGGAAATTTTTTTGATTATTTAATAATAATATAAGGATTCGAAAAAAATACATTGTAAAATCATAATTGGAAATATGCGATTTTTTCTTGTTTATATCAACGAAAGCGTTCGCCGAATTGCGGAAAAGTTAAATGAATGTGTGAACCGCAGTTTGAAAACAGCTGTCCGAAAAGTGTACGAATTCAATTCTTTTGGTTTTGTTTCGTTTCTTTCGCCGATGGCGTTCCGATTCAAGATTTTTCGAAGACGAGGGTGGGTCTTCCGCCCGAATGACTCCTTTGATTGGAAAACCATGAAATTTTGAATAATAATTTCGCGAATTATCAGTATATAAAGTAAACAACCTAAAGTCAAAGAAACGCACCCAATACTTTTTCTTCTCCTATCTTCCTCTCGGCCGACTCAATTTTATTCCAAAACTTAAAATAATACGATTTTAAAATGTACTTATTTCAAATTAACAAAGAACTTTTTCTTTCAACATTCAAGTATTAAATGAAATCATTTTTTTTCTTTTTAAATCATCGATATCATATGCCTAATCCACATTGAATATTTTTGAAAACAAAGCTTTCCGATATCATTAGAAAAAATAGCTTTCGATGAGTTGAATATTGAAATCATCAATTTTTCAGAATATTTTTTGCATATATCGTTCATAATACATATGTATAACATTCTTTCAGTCATTTTTTTGGAATCGTCCCATCAATGAGAAATTAATCTTTCATTTTCGATCCAAATGGTTAAATAACTAATTTGGAACGATCAAGAAAGTGTTAAAAACGGAGTCTACTCTCGCCATACTCGCGACTTGAAATTTTTTTTTTTTTAAATATAATGTATGAATGGATAACGGATATAAATAATGCTGTAAGTGTGATTTCTAAGATTTTAAAAAACAACGTCAAGAAATACCCATAGTGGTACATACAACCAATGCAATTTCGTTATTGATAAAATATAATATATACTATTATAAAAAACCAATTTTAATTTTTTTGGCTTTTATGTCAGGTATTCATATAAGTAGCATTCTCATACATTGAAAGTTAAATAGTACATTTAATAATATAATATTATAGTATTAGTATTATAGTTTCATTTTAAAAAATTCATCGCTCCCAAAAGACAACCATCCCCACTTTCGACGCGCTCAAGCCAATTTTCATTCAAAAACGAAAACCTCCGACTTTAAAAACTCCGACCCCCGACATGTACAATTCCACACGTACGTCGGAAAAGATTCACTTCTGAAATATTGTAGAACTCCGCGAGTCCGGTCACGTCCTCGAGTCGATGGAGACCGCGCAAAAGTGCGGAAAAACACGCGGAAAGATTGTTTCGAGAAACAATAAACTGTCAATGGGACGAGCATCAAAACTTTCGCATTCCCGACGCTCCAGCGGGTTCGAAAGGCCGCCGCTCCCGTCGGGGAGAGCACTCCCTTTATATTGTGCCAATATTATCGGTTATATTGCGGGCTATTCCCAGGGAAGAGTCGCACGTGCGACGTATTACTCGATTACGTGGAACGAATTCGATAAAAACATACATACGCGCGAGTTCGTATCGCGAATTAATACGTTTTATGGTGTTTTTGATGTGTGAATTGGAAATTGGGTTAGAGCGGTTGTTGGTCGAGTGCTGTTTATGAAATGGTGATTGTAATTCAGATTAGTTCGATTGGTGTAGCTAAAACCATAAAGTACGGTCCGTTGAGTCACGAGCGATGATGTTTCTTGGTGCATTACTCGGAAAACTCGCATTTTGATTTACCTATAGTGCTTTATGGTTTTAACTACACTAGTCGGATTAATGTGAGTTTAACCTAAAATAAAGTTTTTTGTTCATAAAAATTTAAAAGAATAAAGTTGAATTATTCACTCACTGATAACCTCCTCAATTTATTAATTAAGTACATCCATATGATTAAAGTTCTATGATTGATATTTTCAGTTGAAATTTCTGATATATCTAAATAATTTTATTTATTCAATGCAGTCGTTGAAATCCAATTGCCATTTTTATATATTTACAACGAAACTCGCTTTTTTCAATAGCGGCAATTGAAAACGACCCTCGAACTCGAATCCGTTCACGAAGCGGTTAATTTAGCATTCAAACACGTGTGTAAGAAAAACGGCTTTGTGAATGTGCTTTCTGTTTTTTTTTTTTTCGTTTTCATTTTATTTTTTCGTCGGCACATTTGAACCTTTTAATATACGGGCAAAAGGGAAGGCTAATTTTACGGTGAACCAGAATATACAGGATGCCGAAAATATTCGAGGTTTTATTTCAAATATATGTATATATGTATGTGTATAATATATTGTATTATATATAATATTTATTATACATATATTTTATGATTTTTTTAATCATGTAAATTTATATTATATATTTTTTCATATTTTCTTTAATTAAAAAAATAAATAAAAATACGAATAACTTTCTAACATAATTAAAACAGTCATTACATAAACATAAAATGATAATTGTTCGATTAATTAACACGACGACAAAAAGGGAACTGCGGAAATAAATCTTTTTTAAATTCAAAATATTATTATACAATCAACACCTTAAATTTTCAATGAGCTAAAGATATTGGTACTAAAATTCTGTTATTTCAGTATTTACGTCCTGCCCCCTTTCCCCTTACGGTGGTTAAATAAAATTATCGACGGCGTATGCCGCAGCACGGAAATTGGCTTCGTCGATCTTAATTTATCGAAGTTTTTATGGTTTAATTAACGGAATTCACTTAGTTGGGCGGCGGTGTATGGGGAAGACCACCTACCCCATCGTACAAAGCCTCCTGTGCCCACCTAGGCCTGAGTTTCTCAAACTGCAATGTACTGGATTCCAACGACATAATATACTTGACAAATGAACACTTAATTCATAAAAATTTCAAAAACGATTTTTTTTATTCAAAGTCTTATATTATTTATTTAATCTGACTTTGATATGGATTCGAAAAAGATTTTTATTTAAATATTATTTTTGAGAATGAATCGTTCGTATAATATATCAAATTCAGATGGATAGTGGGATATAAGTTTGAGAAATTCTGACCCAAAAGGCCCCTCTTTCACAATTCTGTTCTATATAAAAAAACGTACAGGCAAATAAGGGTGGGAGTCGTTTCTCTTTTTCGTATTAAAACGTTTTCTGCGCGCGTGTTTATTGATCTGTATCAGTGAAAAGGGGATGAAAAATTCTTAACGTTTTTTTTGTTTGAACGTTCTTCGCTTTTTAACGAGGGAGCAATGATACGATTGTTCAGAATCGGTACATATCCATGTAAAAAAAATTACGATACCTTCGATGATTTAAAACCCAGAAAAAATTCAAGATTCCTTATTTATCCGTTCAAAAATATATCGTTTGACCGAAAATACGCTTTATTATACATTGCATAATTTCATGATCATGAAATTTATTCCGAAGCACAAAAAATCTTTTAATCATATTTTAAAATTGACGAAGTCGAATTTAATATAATTATTTACGCGAAAAAAAATATTAAAACGACGAAATACGCCGAAGGCATAATACGACAAGGATTATCAAACTTTTTAAACGGTTCCGCATTTTTCGTCCTCTCGGGCGGCGCGGAAAAAGTGCGTTTCGGAATATTCTTTTTTTTTCGCAGGCATAAAGGCATTCTTCTCTCTGGTTTGTCAACTAGGCACTGTTGGCAGGAGGAGGAAAAAAACAAAACCGGATGCCGTTGTCCCTCTTCCGCTCGGTGTCCATCCTAAAAGGGAAAAGCAGGAAGTTGTGCTTGTCATTGGCAGACGCAAGACGTTCCTTTGAGTTATATCTACCGCGCCAGAGGCGGAAAACGCACCATTTTGAACGCCGACAAATATTTGATTAACTACCCTTTAGTCTTCATTATATTCATAAAATTTGTTTAATTCAATATTGTTTAAATGCGAATATTAAAATTGTCATCGACAGTTAAGTCTTGTCGAAAATATTAGTGTTCGGCGATACCAAATACGGTCAGAAGTTGGATGTGATTACTTATAAATCGACTTTAGCATTACAATTTTTTTTTATTTTTTATCAAGAAAAAATGAATTTTATTGAAATTTAAATTATTGTATTAAATATATTTCATTCTAAAATTTACACCCAATTCTTTTTTACACGGGGGATACGATAGAGATACTTCGGTGTAAAAAATGTATGGTGACCATATTATATTTTCCATCATTATATTTTGATAGAACTTCCATTCCAATGTACTTTATCAAAAATGTGCAATGTTGAAAAATTTTGCCGTGTAAAATCGTCAAAAAACGTCGAAATTAGTAGTAACTATAATTACAAACATATAATTATAACAGTATACTGGCCTGCACTAAATCTTACCATTATGGCATAATAATATAAAACTTTTTTTATACCGTGCATAAAAATAATCGGTTCTTCTTCCTTGAACTGTGTTATTATGGAACCGTGTAAAAAGTGAATTAGGTGTATTTTAAATAAGATGCATATGATGGTGATTTAAATTATCTTCAATGTTTATTATCGAAATTTGATATGTTTCATAAATTTAAAGATAACATTCCATTATACAATTCTTCAAAAAAGTTCCATTTTACTTTGAATATTATTACTAAAATAGTGCATATAATAATAGTGAATAAATTTTATTTGAAATAGAATTATTATGATAATAATAGATAGAATGAACAAATTTTTATAGAAACGTTCTTACGAGACAAAGCATTACATTTTTAAATTCCCAGTAAATCCAACAGAAAACGACCTCGACACAAACGTACACCTAAAAATTATACCATATAAATATTTTGCCTTTCACAATATTCCGAACCAAAAAAAAAAACCACCGTTTCTCCCCACAGCACAAAAACGCCGAGAAAGAAATTTAAAAAAAATATTTAAAAAAAATCGGTCCAACATCTCTGGCCTTGCGTTTCTACTCTCCTAGGGCATTTTCAATTTAAAAAATATTTTATTAACGTTTCGTTTGAGTTTTTCCAGCCCCCGGGACGGGGGACGTAACGAAGAGCCCGGGGCCGAAAGCCCGCGGTGCCCGCTCGTTAATATAATAACGGTTACATCCATTAGCCTCGTCGAGATTGTGTTGTGTAACTAACCCTTGCGCGGTCAAATTATACGGTGACGGTTACGCGCACTAATTACGTTTGCGATTCGGTCGGCGGTTTGTTATTAGCCGCACGCAATTATTGGCCCATTGAAAAGGATTATCCGCGCGTTAATTGCGCGGAGTGCTCCGAGTCCTTGCCGGGTTCACTTTAACCGCGACGCCTCGACGGCTGTGTACCGAAATCGATGATTATCGAATGATCTTTCAATTTTGGAAAGTGTTGCTGCTGCGCGCTCGGCTCGAGTCGGAGGTGAGTCGTTAATGTATAAAAAAAAAGGTGGATGTATAACGCCGGAAAAAAAAGAATTTCCCATGAAGGAGAAACTTTTCGGAAGCGAGGGGGAGGGATGTTTGAGAATCTTGCTCCAACTGTAAAATGTATGAATATTTAATGTGGGGCATCTCCCGCTTTGGTTTATTTTGCGAAACACATTTAACTTTATGAAAGCTCGTTATGTCGTATTGATTAATACGCGTGTGAGTTATGTATTATACAAGCGAATGTATTAAAAAAAAATGTATATACTCAAACTGAATGTAAATACTTTAGACGTATTTGATGTGCATATCTTTGATTAGTACAAGGTGATCCGTATTCATTAAGGAAACGCAACGCAAATAAAGCTCGGCATAATTTAATGTTGGTCGGTTGGGTTATCGTTAACTTGTTTATATAGGATCCATTAAGGCTGAATTCGCATATGAAGCGTTAACGATTTGACACGTTCAACTTACTTTGATAAGGGAGAGAAAATTGCTCCACGTGTCATATTAGCTAACTCAATTTGTGGACCCGTTAAGAACATCTTCCAACGACAAAATTTATATTTATCAACAGATCAACATAGTCCGAAAATCACCATAGCCCCGCCAAAACCAACACGAAACCCCATTATTAAGTCATCGAGCGAAAAACGACAACCCACCCCGGAAACCCGACGGCGGGAAACGTTGTTATTTTTAAATTTATTGCTCGGCTGCAGTTCGGCGCTCAATTTATACACCGGCCGAATATAAAGCGGCCCGTCCGAACAAATAATAATGGATAGGCCGAAATGTTTAATTCATCGCGGCCGGGGACACTTTATTAACGAGGCTCGCGTGCCCCTGTCCCGCCAGACAATCTTTTTATTCATAAGACTCGGTGGCTCGTGTGCTGGGTGTGAATATTGAAAGTGACGTGCCGTCGCCTGGTTTCGCTCCATCAATTCTGTCGTGGATGTCGGATGTGTTTTAAAGCTTATCGCCGCTCTTTTGTGGGTGGTGTGGCTTTTGAATTGTGTCTGGATGTGTTGCGGGATGATTTTGAGTCGTTCGTGGCTTGGGGAGTTGTAGTGTTTTGGGGAGGGAAGAGAATGCGGTTGTTCGATAGTTTCAAGGTTGTGTTTTTGTATGAAAAAAATATTTATTTTTATTTCGGGTGTGTTTTTGTATGAATGGATAGTTGTTTTATTCATAGATAGTATTTTATTAATATCTTACGGAGGCTATGTATCGACGAAACTTATAGGAAGTTTATACATTTTTTAAAAGGAATGTAACTTTTATAAAGCTAATTAAGGAAACTTCGTCTTTATAAATTTTCTTGAGTTAATGCTGAAAAATTATAATCATATATTGAACGTATCATATATTTTTTTTATTTTGACTAAACGATAGAAAATTTTGCGTCTATAAAAGGAAATTTTTTTATAAAAATCGAATTACATTTTTTCCATAACTTCTCTAATAAATAATTTAAATGAATTTTTCTAAAACACCTTTTATATCCAAAAATTTTATATATATATAACATACATAAAACAAAAAACTAACTGGCAAAAATAGTGAACCCGCATCGTGTGTTCTCCTATTACATAGATAACGATCCCGGCAAGATATGGGGAAAAGCTTTCGTTTACCTGAAATCCTAGAGTATCTCCCGCGAGGAAAGTTGTCGCAAAACTGTTAGCACGTTATCTGCATCCGGACGGGATTTTAAGGGTTCATCTGACGAAAGGGGAAAGACGCCATAAACCCGAAGTTATAATGCATATATAATGATAAGCACGTTTTACAAATTTTCATCCTCTTTTATTCGCAATTTGCAATCCTACGGGATCATCGCGGGAAACGTTTATAACGGATTTGCCCTAAGCTTTATCGCCCTCCTGAGGGAAAACTGACCGGAATTTGCCCAACAAAACGAATGAGAAACAAATAAAATGTCTTCAATTTCTATATTTTTCAATGAATAGGTTCGGGGGTAGATGACGTCAAATACGGTCGTTTTTCGTGCACTTTCAGAAGTCGCCGTTAATCAACGTCGAGTTTCCGTCAAGCGTCCGTGAAAATACCTGTAAATTAATTCAAATTATTCCTCTTTTCGTCGACGATAGTGAGAAATGAATGATAATTCATTTTGTCCTCCCCGTCATGGGCCTCAGCACCAAATGAAATGAACGCCCCTTAGCCGAACCGTCACGAAAGTTATGTCTTGCCAAAACAATTTGGCGGCATTCAAAAATGTCTCTTTCATGTTTTAAATTATAATTTTCAATTATTTTATAATCTGAAAATTTACTTATCATGATCTGTCGTAGTGTAATAAATTCATAACGATTTGTAGATTTATATATTTTTTAATTTAAATAGACAGATTCGATATTTTTACAATTAAAATCACTTAGAAATCACCTTTAATTAAATTATTAAATTAATTGGAAAGCAAACTCTGAGGCAATATTCGTCGAATTGCTGTATCGCTCGAAAAGGGGGCGCGATACCTTTTCTTGCGTTACAAAATATATGGTTCAAATTAGTACACGTCATTGTGAACACAATGGACAAATTAAAGCCACTTACGTATTAAAATGCCCACGTTTATATAGTGCCTGTACGTACCGCTGTTTTGGAAAGCTCGAAAATTCCATTGTATTAATTGTCTTTCGCGTTTTGCCTAGTATTCTCGGAAGTAATTACTTTATCGATCATTTTCTTCCCTGCGAGCAATTTGGCCACATAAAAAATTAATTCAAAAATAACAAGAATGTCCAAATTATTTGTGTTCTTTGCAAGCGCGATCGATATGTTATGAATGATTTAGCGATACGATTAGTACGTGAAAAACGGACGGGTGAGTGGTATCAATTATTAAATTTTCCTCCCATTGAAGTATTAATTAATATACTTCTGTATTACAGGTGTATATTCGGATATTTTGAATAACTGTTATTAATTTTAATTCTAAATTTATGAGTTGTATCTGATGAAGAAAAAGAAATTTTGTTTGTGTGAATTGTATGAAATTACGGTGATATTATTATAAATACTTCCAAATTATATTTGATAAAATTTGGAAAACATTATACGTTATATTATTACATGTAGATTTTATTTTGATGTTAAAATTTGTTATTTGAATATAATAGATAAATTATGTACGGCTTCAAAAGCACTGAGTATCAAATTTATTACATTCAATATTCTAAACATCATTATTTCTTTAAAGATTATAAAATATTAAAACATAATTAATTAGTAAAAAAATAAGTCCATTATCATATTTAATCCTCACTTCGAATTATACAAACCCAAACATGACAATATAATCCGACACATCTTACCCAACCACTAAACCAGTATTAAAACGTCAAAAAACACATCCTAGTTTTAGTTGAATGATACATCACATCAACTCACCACAAATACCATTAAATATTAAATACATCAAAAAAAAATAATTTTCAATAATATTCTCATCACATTCACGACACGACCATCAAATTTTTCCACCCCGACTTTTCCGAGTTGCATTTCCCAAAAACAAAAAAAACCGCCCACGCCAAAAACTCCCCCCAGCCCCAAAGACCCGAATAAACACCCAAACCCGGCACATTCACGCCGAACACAAACACACAGGACAACAATCGTCGGCAAGTCTGGCACCATATTTAATGGGCCCGTCGCGGTCTGGGGCCACGTCGGCGGGCTTAACCCGTCGCAGGCCGGGGCCAGGTGGGCTCGCGTTTGATGTCCCCGCTTAATCCTTCCGAATTACTAAAATATATTAATGAACCGGCCCCAAGGGCTGTTAATCTTGCGACCCTGCCGACCCGCCGTTAATTCATTAGCCGGCCCTGCGTCATTAGCCGGGTTGTTTGTCGCGCGGATAATGCCCGCTACCGATATCGTTTTGTATGGGTAATTGGCGGATGTTTGTTTTTTTTTTTATGGGAAGTGATTTCGGTTTGGTTTTGTGAAATGTTTAATTAAGATTTGGATTTTGGAAAATGTTTGATCGCGGTGCATTTTGGTAAAATGAATATATATTTTGAATAACGAATATTCAATTTAATTATTATCATTCACGAACTTATAGTTTTTTCAGCGTGATAAATCAATTTTGATATTTTTGGAAGTTCAGATTGAATTTATTGTTTACTGAAATTTGATCAGCCTTACAATATAATATAATATTACGGAAAAAGGTAAAATATAAACAGGGATTTAAATAATTGAGATTATTTTTTTCAGAATCATATCAATTAATCAAATATGTATTTTTATTCATTTTCAAGCAGCATATAGGTATATTATATTATGTTTTATAATGTAAATATTAAAATAAAAATTTTACATTATATCATGATTTTTCTATTTGAATTTCAATAGATATTGTGTAATACATATCGTTTTGCAATATTTAATTTAATTTTGTTCCTCTTTAAAATGCGCGACGAAGAAAAGCTATTGAGAATATTGTCACGCCCACGAGAAATCCTCTTTTTTTATTATTAGGTTTAGGAATAAATGGTTCCCCCTTAAATATAGCTGGCATAAAAGTAATATGACGTTAATATCGTACGGAAGGAACCGCGGTTCTTTGGATTATATGCCTATAAGACGAATAGATATTTCACGTGACAGACTATATTTATATACGCATAAAATAAAATACATTCCCTATATTTCATTTCGGAGAGATTTATACACAAGCATAATCATATACCGCCATAAATACATACTCGAAATATATTATATCATCTGTTCAAGCGTCTCAGTAACGACAACGCAATATTTGCACAGAAACACTTTTATAATTTCCTTTATATTCTACAGAGCATTCTGAATCAAATTTATGTAGCACACAGAAGCAATCGTGTTTGTGACCCAGTCTCGGTCGATTTGATCTCGAAACCATTAATTCCCACAAGGGGAATGTCCCGACCGCGATCAAACGGCCCTCGAACCGGAGCCGAAGAAGAAGGCGCCAAATTGTGAAATGCCCGAAGCAGACACAAAAGCCAACCGGATAGTTTGATTCCAAAGGGCGTCAAAAACGGTACTAGCTAATGCTGAAATATAAAGGAATCCGGATGTTGGTTGCTATTTGTATACGACTACTCACAAATAACGAACTCGTAACGGAGAACTTAATTTTGTAAGTTGCTCGTTTTCGTATATAGTACGATATCGATTCGTCAAATAGGAGTTAGATTAATTAAATTTGATCTAAAAGTTGAAAGATGCAGATTATATATGGTCAACTATAGTGCGAGGCATTTTTGATGCCATTAGAAGCTCGAGCATATATGCAATAAAATCCTGAGACTAGATAATGATTGAAAATTTGAACTCAAAATCGGTGGAATGACGATAAGATTATTAAAATTCTAGTGTTATCAATTTAAAAATTTCATAATATCAAAAATCCGGGATTTTTTTATTATATATTTCATGATAACATAATAATTATTTGACGAGTTAAATATCACATAACTTTTTAAAAATCAAATTCCGAAACAATTTTTCGATAAATTATTTTAAATCAGTAATTAAAATGTTGATTTCACTTTATGCGCTCATCATCTCGATAGAAACGGATTGAATTTTAGTCATTTAATAACGAAATATTTTCTACGTAATATTAAAATGGGTTATGCAAGTCTCACAAGATTTATTGGTAAACTCCTCTACATTTCTAACTGTAGAGCGGCATCGAATCCCGGGAAAGCGCCATCCCGGGTTCGATCCCTCGGAAAGAAAGAACGTTTGCGCCGAAGGGCCGACGAACCCTTTTGAAATTTAACACCGGAAGGATTTCAAAGATTTCGGTGGTCGAATCTGCGGTCCACGATCCCGGACACCCACACCGATACAAAGGAAGCCCTCGTCCACGGCGAGGCCCTTTGTACCCGTCAAGTATTTATTCCATCTGCACATAATGTGCCCGCGCCCCCAAAATCCGACGATTATATTGCGACAGTAGTGTCGTGTCACGATAATAACGTCACTTTGACGAAATACCTAAGCCGGGGCGGAAAAACATTCCCGACGCGTCGCGAATTCCCGCGATATATCGGAAATGGGTCGAGTCCTTTTTTCGCAAATGTATCGATGAATATTTTTGATTGTGTTTGATAAAAAACAATAATGGGAATCAAAAACGGTGGAGGGTTTACTCATTGCATTTTTTTTTTCAATGCTTTCGAGTGTTTTTTGAGAGCAGCAGTGAAACACTTTGCTTGAGTGGCGTTTAGTATTGTGAGATCTACTCGTTGAACCGGCGGTGTTTTTTAAGTGGAAATTCAAAGTAACTCTTATACAACGTTGTTTCTCGTTCTGTGAAATTAAATAAAACATTTACAACTGTTTTGTTTTGTGTATGTATTCAAATTAATTTTTTATATTAAAAAAATATATACCTCATCGATTCCTTCATCTGAAAACGTTTCCGAAATAAGAACGGCGGCATCGAAAGCGGAGAAATTAATAATTTTTAATGGGAGCGTGATTTGAATGGATCCCGGATAGAATTCAATTCGAAGACATCCTGGGCGGCTGAATGCCTAAAAGGGAGACCCCACCACCCGAATCCGTCCAAAGCCATCCCCCAATTGCGGGAAAATATCGTCGAATCTGCGATGGAATTCAATTTGTTCGTATGCGACCGTGGCCGAGGGACGGTCCGGCCCTTTGTTTCGCGCTTTCCGAGCCGAGGCTCTTGCAGGGCCGCACTCACCTAATTGCGGTCTATTGAAGGCCGCTGGTGTCCCCGATGCTCTTCTCGAATGTGTTAACTTCGGGCCGTATCCGTGTCGGTTGTGAAATGCGTTCGTTGTTGTCGGAATGGTGCTGGGAGTTGACCTCTTGCGGTTTATTGGAGACCGTCTTTAGTTGAATGTGCTAAGTTCTCAATATTGAGGTTAATTCGATTGGTGCTATTAGTATTTGGAAATATTCGTTTTGAACTATTATATTATATATCATCAAAAAATATATACTACATCCAATACATGATAAGATTTTTTGAATACACTTTCGTGGCCGGTGACCTCTATACGGGTCATGAAAATTTTTGCGAAGATGGCCGATGACACATATGTATATGTCGGAAAATTGGAAATTTTATCTTGAACATATAGCCATCCATCATGATTAATATTATTAATTATTATTATTAATTTTTCCAAATTTTTGTATTCACGTGCAGATTCCGCTAGTTGTCACTTGACTTTCATGATTAATAGGAACCAATGCGCTTAAAGGGGGGCGTTGACTTGGTTCATATTTATTTGTTACATTGATCGGTAGTAGTATTTATAGTTGAATGAGTTAATTAAGTATCTATTAATGTATGCGTAGTCTTTGAAATAGTGTTTAAGGGTTGATTTCTTGTGTTCGATAATTAATCGGCTCGTTTGAACTCTGAGGTTAACTAGGTTTAAAGGTGAAATCTTTGTAGTATGAAAATGAGCTTTGAAAGGAATTCGAGCGCATTATTATCTCATGATGAGTAAAAGTATAATGAATTTTATTTATATTAAAAACGAGATATAAACAAATAAAAAAAACATGCGTTGTGCAATTTTCACTAGGTTGTACCGTCACGGGGATTCCTTCCAAAATAGTCGGGTTAATAAAAGCCAGCAACAGGCTCAGTACGAAAGTTTCCAGGTAGCGCAGTACCCAACGTGTTAACGTTCACATATGGGGTGTATTTTATCGGAAATTATTAAAGTTTCCTACCCTCGACGAGAAAATTTGCTGCAGGTATTTCATATAAATAGGGCGAGCGTGTAGGGGCATAGCAAAATAAGCGAACTCTTGCCGACTAAAAGGATGAGGTTTATAAACCCTCAAGTAACACACTAAATAAACCCGCACGACTTAACCCCTTGTTGCTATATAAATCATTCATTGTCTTGCTACTTTTCATATCCGATATCAAAGCGTTATTTTTGATAAAATGCCGTATCTGGAAACTGTAAAAAACAAATTTTATAATCGCAATATTTTTTCAGACTTTTTTGATGCGGTCGGATAAATTGTGACATAAAAATAAATGCAAGAAAACTGGGAAAAAACGAGGAGGGCTTTTATAAGATCGGATTCGTGAGAAGCACGTTCATCTCTATTGATCTGCGAAAGTGCAAAATAATTGAGGGTGACTTCTACAGTCAGGGTCGGCGTGGTGGATTCGTTAATTATTTTCGGATGTAAGAATCTAGATTCTAGATAATGTATAATAAAATATATATTATACATAACTGTAATAATTAAATATTTGCTAGAAAATAAAAATACGAAAAAAAGATGAGAATTTTGAATTTATCGTAAAGTCAAAAGATTTTATAAAGTGATAAAAAAAAATTGTAGATTTTTTCAAAAATCATAAAAAAAACGGAAATTTAAACATCGCAAAAAATAGACTGAGTAAATAAATTCATCGTACTTTTCAACTTTGTAAAAAAGAGTTAATATTTAATCTGTATATTTGATGTTGCAAAAGCTCGTAGAATATAACAAATTTACATCTCAAACGAATATTGATTATAATTTATTTAATTATTAATAAAAGAAGTAATTTTTAGAAATAAATTGTGAAATCTAAACTATTAAATTATAACCAGTTGTAAGTTATATAATAAAAAAAAAAACAACATATACTATATTTGTATTTCAATGTATTTTTCACAAACGTAAATAATAATTAATTTCTGCAACGAAATTAAAATGCAAGCTGCAGTTGCACAATTCATAATCCTTATATTGCAAAGTATGTCTCGTAATTAATTTATATCTGTATTTCATCCGTAGCTTGTTTACCGGTCGAAAAAACAGGCTGCCAAAGAAATCTCGCGGCGCGTTTCTTTTGAATTTTCTTTTCCGCGCGCTGCTTTGTCGAACGCTTAGGGCTTTTACGTTATTTAAGCAGTTCAAAAGCAACGATTAACTGCTTTATGTAAACAGTTGGAGGATATTATTATAAAGCTTAGCGGGCGGAAAGGATGAACGACGCCGAAGTGAAAAGGGAACGAAACGAAAGGCTGTTACTCTTGCCTCGAAGGTGAAACAGCCTTAAAGGCATGCTAATATTTTCATGGGGATGGTTGGTGTTTCGACTCAAAAACTCGCATAATGGCTAGGAACAATTACAACAATCAAACGGGCCGATTCTGCGTTTACATTAATTCCGCGGTGTAAATGCAAATCAGAAGAGGTCGAGGTTTCGATTGCGCACACCGTGTTATTGTTATCTCAAAATTCATGAGTTGTATAGATACTTCGGCGTAACAATAATAAAATAATATTTTTTAATCATTTGAATTATCAATGTTTTCGCGGTATTGTATGCGGGGATGGGCTGTGCATTAATTATCGTTTGCATTATTAAATAGGGCGTAGATGTATGAGATTATCTTTCTATGTCTAATAAGAAAATAGGAAATGATGGAGGTTCTACTTGTCGGGTTTAGTCGATGACTCTTTTATTAATGCCTATATAAATGAATTAAATTAGTAATAACGATCGGCAGAAGAATTCGTATACTTCGCGACGATCTCGTCTCCGTTGAAGATCAATTGGAAACCAAACAATATAATGAGGGTTTTTAAAGCAGAATAAGGGAAACAGTTATTATAAAGTTTTGTCAAATTCCGCTGCGAAGGCTCTATGATTGACACATACATACATCAGAAATACAGTACAAATTTAATCAGTCAACTAAAGAAACCTTCCCATGCTCTAAGTTTCATGTCAATACAAACAATTTAAAATTTGTAAAATTTGTATACATGTCCGAATCTGATACTTAACAAATTTGCAATGTACTGTCAAGATTTGATCTACCAAAATTATTAAAAAAAGACAAATTGAACTTTTTCGGCAATGAATTATAATCTAAAAAAATAAACGTACAAAATTGGTTTACATACAAATATTGGCAAAAAAAAAATATTAATCAAGTCTAGTCAATTTTCTGAGTCCCCATAGAATTTCCCTATAAACATTCCTTTATTAAATACATACACGGTAAATTTCAAACAGCATTTGAGACCACAAAGTGAAGTATTTGCCCAGACATCCGGTCAAACTTGACCGAACGGGTTTTTGGGACATCAACTTTAGTTATTACTCCAAAATTAGTAACAGTAGCAGTGGAAATATTAGTATGTATAATATTTACTAATGCTACCACTGTTCTGTTACTATAGTTCGGTTAAACTCCAGAGTTATCTCCAGCTGAACTAAATTTCGATTATAAATTTTGAAAGCTTGTCCTCTCATTTTTAGAAAATCTAATGTATATCAATTTAGATAATTACTACGATAATCTGTTAAAATATAAATAATTTGATTTAAATCTAACTGGAGGGGCGGTTCGAAGCTTCCTATCCTTCAAAATCCCCATCCTTTATGAGAGCCCCCTGGCGTGATGGCCTCGGTTTCGGCTCACGCGACTCCGGAGGGCGGGTGGCCAGCCTGTGCCAGACCTGGCCGGTTTTCGGGTTCTGTGGGCCGAACTAAAACGGCGAGTTTTTAAATAGTTCGCCGAGCGCGCCATTTCAGCCAGTTCGAAATTTGTGGCCACTCGGCAAGGATCCAACATTCAGCTGACATTGCCGCCTTCCTCTCGGGTTCACC
>JAOXNN020000042.1:3133945-3170319 GCA_028571205.2 Hydropsyche betteni | reverse complement strand
GCGTGAACGCGCATTCGGGTCGATCGAGCGACTTTGTCCACGTCGGTCGACTCCGAACATCAATTTTTTTTTGCAGTTATTATAAATTCATAAAAAATACAGTCCACTTATCGAATTTAGTTTTTTGACCAATCGGTAATTAAATTGCCGATTCACTAACTTTAGGAAAAAAAAAACATTTCAGTCAAATTCATTTTGAAATCATCTTAATTGATATCCACGTTTCTTTCACATTTTTCCTTAATTTGATATTATACTCATTGTATATATTGTATATGATCAACCTGTTATAAAAAACCCAGGCTACATTGGTTCTCGTTTTATTGCAATGCATGAATAATACAGTTGTATCTAGAGCTAACAATTTAAATTTTTGTATATAATAAATGATAAGCCATTTCAACTTAGTTCATCTTTGAATAAAAATGCTTTTTGCAAAATTTTAATATAGCCAATTAACACTGCTTGCTTCATTATAATAGAATTTCACTATTGATTTAAAGAATTTTTACGTTACAAAATGTTTCAAATTATGCTACATTAAAATAAAAAAGATCTATATATATTTTTTTTTTTAGATTCAATAATTAGATTGCTTTTATCCCAGTAAAATTCTATTACATCCATATTTCGGATAAAAGAAATTACTGAAATCATGCATTATCAATAAAATTTTATATTATTATGTTATATCTTGAAAATGATTCTGAAATACTGTTAATTATTTTCTTATGATGTATTTATCAAATATGTAAATAATTATATTGAAATTACATAAAATATCTCATTCAATAATTAATAAAAAATACTGCCAAACACATAATATATTATATTTAATTTAAAATATGTGATTTTATTAAATGACTTTTGCAACTGCTATTAATAATACACCCAATCTTCTTTCTACACAGGAAATACATTCCAAAAACTACCGTGTAAAAAAATGTATGGTGACCATAAAAAAATTGGAGATAGGTTCTATCAGTATATTTGGATAGAACTGCCTTCTAAATATACTTTGTAAAAATTGTGCAATGTGAAAAAATTTCGCCATGTAAAATGATCAAAAAACGTCGAATATTTTTATTTAGTTGTTAAAATTATAACAGTATTTCTACACTGAATCTTACCATTGTGGCACATTAATACAATTATTTTTTACACCATGTAAAGTGAAAAAAATAAACGGTTTTTCTTTCTTCAAACTTGTTATTTCGGGACCTTGTAAAAAAAGGATTGAGCGTATGTATAATATTATATAATATTATACATTACATATATTCATATTTGTGCTTTTTTGCAATACTTGATTTTAAATCTAGGTATATTTTTTAGATTGTATTTAAAAAAAAACGCTTTGAAATCTCGCTTCACATTCCGTTTCTCATTTAACAGTTCTCCATAATTGTGACTTTTATATGACTTTTTTGTATCGCTTTCAATATTAAATACCAAAAACGTAGAGAATCGCCTGGAGTCCGAAAACGACGGAACATATTTATCTATTTATTAACAATTTATGGAGACCTACTTTTGTTTTAATTGGAATTTGTTTTACAAAGGCGTACCAGATCCGTTTTGTGCGTACATTGGAAAATAAGAGGATTTCCGTATCGTATAATTTGTAAATAATGCGATCAAAATATTAGGAAACGGTCTGACGTTTAAATTGAAGTGAACCTGTCACGGAATGGAATCATGTTGTTTGCACAATAAAGATGAAATTTTCATTTTATAAATACACCTTGTACAAAAGTCACCCAATTATATTATATTATATTTTTAGATTAGTTGATTGAAACGCATAATGAATGCTATGACAGAAAATTTATGTATGTAACGTAATATTCAGTTATTGAAAATATTGTATCGTTCGATTGCATATGCACATTTATTGAATAATATAACGATATGTACAAATTGAAAAATTTCCTTTTGATATAATACTATTAACTATAATATTCTGGATTCATATCTGAAGTGAATGCGAAATTAATTCGTAGAAAAAGTCTGGAATTAAAATCCGACCACTATAGTAAAATTCCTCAGCAAATTCACACGAAGTTTTCCCCTAAGCACACACATACACACACCGAACCGAGGGGACGGGACTTTATTATTTCTCGGGAAAACTGGAATGGGACAGGACGTCCCGGCAAAATAAAGGAGAACCGACGCAGCGGGACGAAGGAGGCCGGGATAAAGCCATGAATAACAGAATGAGATCACAGAATCCTTGTTAGTGGACGGATTAAGAATAATGCCGGAACGACTTTTATTTTATTACGAAATAATCTTATTAGTCGCGGCGCGCTCCCGGCAGCCATTGTGCTCCCGGATAATATTGACCGCCGAATCATTAGTCCATTAACGGGGACCGACTATTTATTTTAATCTCCTCCCGCTCCATGTTGTCCCGAAATCCCGATTCTCGGGATTATCGTCCCGTGTTTGCGCGATCGGGATCATGATCGCGACCGGGAATCGACAAACATCATTATTATCGCTGCTAATTTCCACTGAACATTAGTTGAGGTTTTGATCGAGTTGTGTATTTGTTAGGGAACAGTTGACATGGTGAATTTATATTACAAAAAAATTGAATTTTTTTCTTTAAAAAGAAAATAATTAGTTTGTTGAAGTAGAAAATGACAATAATTAATTTTAATAAAGGTTCACAAGGGTTTTTTCGTGAATTAATAAAATTTGTGCCTTATTTAATTTTAAAAGTATCTTTCTCATTTTGTATTTTGTTATTTAATAAATCGAAGCTTTCAGACTGCACTTCCGCTGTATTCAAGCTCACTTCCTGTGTTCATCAAGCAAACCTTTTGCAGGCTCTAAACCGTTCACATACCTAGGCAACGAAAAATGTTTAGAGACAATGTAAAACCAATATTATTATTAGTTTCAAATTACTTTCAAATTTAGTTGCATTACTCAAATACTAAAAGAATAATTTTGATAAATAAAATTTGATTCAGTAAATTCTAATAAAAATACTTAAGTGTAATGTAAAAGTTAAGAAAATATTTGAGCCGCGGTGATCCATCATTTTTTTTTTCAAACAAAACTGCACTTTGAAAAATGATACATGCATCTCCAAGTAGACTCATTAAACAGTTTCAATTCGAAACAATTCCGAAAACATTCTTTAGCCCACTATTCCGTACAGTTTTAAAAATATTTTCATTCCCCAACAAAAACAGCCGGAGAGCAGGTGCAGCTTCAAACTTTCTCAGCCGGTTAAGTTTTTATACGGCTTTCTCAAAGCACATTCTTTCTTCTTTTATTGTTGCACGACTTGGAACTCGTACATTGATTTTTATAGAAATACCACAAAACCGGAGGATATCCACAGGATCAGGACTTTCGGCAAGTGCATCCCGGGCGTTGTGGTGGGCCGTGCAAACAGATAAGGGATGTTAATATCCACGGACCGTCTGTCGTCTCCGGTTGAAGTTCAGGTGTTTGCCGACAAACATATCCCTCTTTTCGCACTTCCTGCAAATATCCTCCGGCTGAGGATCCTTGTGCTCGATGATGCGAAATGCCGAAGTACGTGTAGGACGCGATTTCCACAAATTCTCTTGCGAGTATGCCAAGCGCACGGAGTTTAATAAGTCAATTGTACGTGTTTGAATAATATTTTTATTTTAACCAAATATAAAAATAATTTGTTCAATTCAATATTTATTAATATGAATATTTTTAATTTCGTTTGAATAGATTCAATAGTTCAAAATATCGATAATTGAAAATTTTTCATCAAATTCGAATCAACGTTTATTATGTTTTTCATTGATAAATTTCGCGTTGAGCATTTAATGAAAATATTTGATTTTTCATTGAACGAGAAATTTATTCCGTTTAAAAAGGTTCATAACGCGTATTTCACCAATTGAAAAAAAATGAGTTGTTTCGATTCGCGTTTGTTCGAAGTGAACAAAAACGCGTTTAATTCAAAAATGCTTGGCATGACTAGGCTTGTGATATGTGAATAATGTAACAGAAATACATAATGCATAATGTATGTGTTCAAAGCGAGCCACACGCACCTCGCACAGGAATTCTTGTGTCGACAATCAAACAACATCCCGAATGTGAAACAAAACGGGAATAGAAATTCGACGATCGAAATTATCGGACATCAAAGATAGGCCAAAATCTACAAAATTAATTTATTCGAGAATATTTCATTTTTGTATACCTTCGATACGACGATTAATTTTAATTTGTTTCGTTCCGTTAATTAGTGAATTATATAATGTTTTCCCGTGCCGAAAGATCCGATTAATAATATCCGAAAGCGATGCTTCTTAACATAGCTTTTAGACGGCACAGATTTAACAAAGCTGCGTTGTATTTATTATGAGAGCGATATTTGGAACGTCTGCCCTGAAATAATAATCAAAACAGAATGTGTAATAAGTTGGAAAGAGCCTGTAGGGCAAACGACTTAAAGTTCCCAATCGAAAGGGATCAAATGTTAAGCCTATACGAGAAGGTAACATGCTGGCACCTTCGAGTTTTCATCCTCGCCGAAATCTATGTAAATTTTGCATGCATGCGCGAGCAGTAACGTAAACATCTAGAACTTTCGACTGTAAAATTGTTAGTACTAAGTTGTGAATAAACGTCAATTCCTAAACATCAAATGTGTTATATTAGTGTAATTTGCTAAAACTATATTCGTTTGTTATTCCATGGAAGGGAACTACCATGTTTTTTTTTTACTATGACAATGAAGCATCTTAGTATCAATATTCTATTTAATATATTTAAAAGTTTAATCTTTTAAATAATTATTGATTATTGAAGTTAAACTGTGGATAATATTATTAGTAGATTGATGTGATACGCACAGGATGATTTTCAACGTATAAAACTCTTGAAAATATATAATTTTTCCTCTTATAAACTAAATATTACATATGCTACTATTATTTTAACTAAATATAATTATAATGATATTTAATATAATATAAAAATTTAATTTCGACATTTTTTAATTTTTCAAAATGTAATTCATCCATAAAATCTTATATAATTCGATTTTTTTTTCGTACAGACAAACTAAATAATTCAAACGAATAAAAATTAATTAAAACGATTTAGATCAGAAAACGTCATCGATCTTACGCCATCTATCTGAAAACATAATGAAATCAGACACGATGTATAAATATTTATTTATATCGAGTGTATCTTTCGTGCGAGGGTTGTTTGTTGGGGACGCGACATCCGAAGGGGACCGGGGTGAAATATTCTCGTTGTTAAGGAGCCGAAGAGGAAATCTCGCGCGGTTAGTTAGTCAACCCGCTCTTCCTGCGGGAAGAAAAAGGAAGATGGCCAGAAGAACGAGCCGCAAGATGGCAGCGAAAAGGGGTGGTCGCAAAGAGAGAGAGGAAGTAAAAAATTACATTTACTTAATAACAGTCTGCGGGCTCATCCGCGGAGAGAGCGAGCCGGTGGCGAATTTCGTTTTAAACATTTTTATAGCCGCAAACGCAGCCTTAAATTGCGATTTATGACCGGGGCAATTTAGCGCGCGCCACGGTTTACTGCCGCTGCAGCCACCCTCAACCAGCTCTGGAGGACGTGTACCTTTGCCAAGGTGCTGTGCTAACATACCGCGATACCTACTTGAGTCAGTGCTAGCAAAAGCGAGGAACACGTTCAAAAAAGTGATATATGAATTGAAAAATAATCATTATGAAATATTTAACGAGATCTGTCACGATCAAAAGTTTTGTGTTAAAAGCTTGATCAAATCGACTGCATATTGTACGGCTTCGACAATCCAGTATATAGTGCGTTTGGCATGAATAAACTGTTGGAGTTATAAATGAAAAATGCTTGACCAATTTTGATTTGCCATCCCTGTCGGGGATAGAAGGTATAATACGTAAAAGATGCTCTGTTGGTGTGTATGGGGGCAAAATGAAGCGTCTCCTTGTGTTGTCTTATAAGTTCGGGGAAACTCACCGTGAAATATGGCCATCGCCCTTTTCGTAGTGCGAAGCATAGTGGAAAAATTCTAGAGTAATTTTTTGGTTGCGACGAGTCCGATATGTGTAGTTGATTATTTGCTTCAATGAATTTTCAACGTTCTAAACTAACACAAATGTGGTTTTTCGTTGTATCAAAATCACACGTAATTTTGTTCTCATTAAATTTTTGTATAATGTATTGCAAACAATTTAGTTTGTATAATATTATCGGAACAAAAATGTTAAGCATATTTATCGGGGCAGGATGATGTTTATAAAATTGGCTGTTAGAAGTCAATATTTGCTAGACCGTCCGACCGTTAACACAAACCGTTCTCCACAAAAAAGATTTCACCGATAATCAAATTCGCTCCCCTTCGCATTTCCAAAACAACGCTAAAACCCCGATAATTTCAACCGCCGAATTGAATGAATATTATATCCAATGAATCGTAAACAAAATTTCATAACGGTCGACATTTATCGTCGCCGTTTTATATATTAGAACAAATTTTGGTATATGCGTAACGCATTTATTCGTGGTTTTAATGTATCTGAATTTCATTTAATTATTATGAAAATTAAATTCCAGAACATGCACTATTATAATGTCATCAAATTGATATAGCAGTGTTGAAATTTATACAAAATTTGATACATTGTTTTTCGCGGTCAGTCGATACGCTGTTTTCGACGTGAATTTTAATATACATGGAACATGTATTTTCCATTAACCACTATTCCGTATTGGATTTACGTAACAATATTGAAAACAGCGAAATTTCCAATATTTTCTGTAATAATTATGTTCGATTAATTAATGAAGGGGAGCATTGTGGATACATGCAGTGTTTCAGGAAAATATAAAGTGATATTGTATTTCAAAATTGATGCAGTTACGAAACTACATGCACGGTTCGGTAAACTTAATTGTAAAATTGATCTGAAAACTTATAATACACATCAAACATGGAAAATATGATTTCATCTACTCATAGTGTGATTTGACGCGACAGGGGTTGCAATAACACTTCAAACAATCGATTACGAGCGGTGAATACTAAAATAGAGGTGCGGTCGTCTGATTTTGAATTAATTTTTGATATAATCATATACAGGTATAATGGATTCAAATTTGATCACGAAATATGTTTAACATGCACTTTAATTATTCAACAAATATATTTAACAAACTCAAATATTTTGGATCCAATATTAAATCCATTATCGGATATTTTGCAGCTTTATAACATTTAGGATATCTGCAAAATCCGAGACGCGAACTCATCCCGATCAATCGGTCAAACAGCAATTAGGTTGAGCTACGCACCCTTTTTCAATATCGGAAACTCGCCCTGTACAAACTTGTGTATTAATAAAGAGTCAGAGCGGGACGACCTGCGTAATCCGGCTCGCGGCATAATACAAAAATAATACTCGAAAGTCGTCGATAAGTTCGGCGGAAAACTCGAAGCCCAGAACTGGGGGCAAAGTAGAACCTAGGGTGAGAAGGTGGAAGAAGTATGGCAAAGGGAGTGAGAGCATAGGGTTGTCGATCAATCCTGATTAGAAGGTACTCTTCCGGTACATGATTTCGGATAAATAATTTTTTTTTAAATACATCTAATCCTTTTTTTACATGGGTGATACGTTCCAGAGACTACGTGTAAAAAAATGTATGGTAACCATATTCTATAATGGAATTTTCATCCAAATTATACGCTATAGAAAATTTCGCTACGAGAAAAAAAATTAAGTACTTCTATCATTAAACAGTTTCAAAACTCATCCATTCAATTTTATTACCGTACCGAAATCAATCTAATAATCGTATATAATATTCAAAAAACCCAAAATTTAAAATGAACCTAAGCTGAAAATCGAAAACCAATCGACAACCCTACCATACAATTCCGGTATCGTTCCCGTATCCCGGATCCTCGGTTCCGGGATCCGGAGCGGCGCTAATTCGCCGGGAGAGGGTCGGAAGTCATTGAATTCGGAGGTGATGTTGTTTAAGTAATCGCGAGGACCGGCCCTCAGCCGCTCGAGTGCCATAAGAGGCTTACCCCATCTCGGCGGGGCTCCGCCCTGGGCCCCCATGGCCCCCAGCCTTCGAATCATCGATGTTAATTACTGGCGCTTTTGTCTCGTCTCGGCTGACGTCTGCTCTCATTACTCATTTCGCGATAGTACGGCTAATCGCATTCATTATGGCAATTATCGGATATGTTGTTGGTTTTTTTTTTTTTTTGGGAATTTTTTTGTTATGACCATAACAGTATTGTGTATATGTTTCTAAATTTTGGGTCTATGGGATTCTGCTATAAATATTTTGTAATCTTTGCATTCAAATGGAAAATTAATGTTATGATTCTGGCATGCCTTTATTCAACGATAATTATTGTTCATATTTTATTTGAATACGAACTAACATATTTTTTCTGAGTTTTAGATATCCCCTTGTCAACAAAATGAAATGGATGGTCGAAGTGGAGTATTTATGGCGAACTGTATTTGTAAATGAAAAAAAAGAAGAAAGGATCAAGGTAGGAGTAAATGTTATAATTTCTTTCAAAAGATTAAATTTAACAAAATTGGAGTAATCTAAGCTACTCTTTTTTATATCTTTTCCGCAAAATGCATCAATACAGATATAACAATATCTCTGTTATTTTTAGGATTCTAATTTGTTAAAAATATTTTGTTTATTTTGAAAATGTTGAGAAAATAGCCGTAATCCGTGAATTTTCTGCACAGAATTTTTCGAATTTCCGACCCGGCTAATAATACGGTTTACTGCGTTATTTACCTTTGCAAAATTTAATATCAATTAAGCATGGATACTTTGTCACGTTCCATTCGAATTCTTCAAATTTTATCATCGAATTATCGCATCAAATTTACCATCGATTAATCAACGCAGCAAGTATTGGAAAATACTTTACGACGAAACAAAATTTCCAACCAACACGCTTCAAAACTTTCCTAAACAAATGGATACATGTTAAAATTTAATTTTCCGAATTTTTCACATTCGATTATACAACAAAGTATTCCTTGAGTTTTATTCGATTTAATTAGGTGCATAAAAGTCGAAATTCAAATATTTTATTTTCACATATATTCAATTCTTTGTTAGTTTTAACCACGTTTTAGCATATACTAAGTACCTAAATTTTCCTTCCCATTACGATCCATTAAGCACGCTAAAGAGACACTCATTCGATTTAGTTATGGCATAATTCGCTTTCGAGTGTGTTCGATAGCTTTGATATCTCCATGAATGGAAGCTTTGAATTTGTTATCCGTATATAATATATTGTGCGATATGAGCTTATTTCAAGAATATTCCTAGAATCTGTGTGGGTCCTCGTTTCATATCTGAATTGCATATGTGATTCAATCAATTATTACAAATAATGTATAAAATTTTCATATCAAAATAAAAATATATTTCTTTTATTTTAAATTATGTATAGATGCATTACTTTCCATTTGAAATTAAGTATGTATCAGATTGTTTTCAACTAATATAAAGATATTAATCCATGGAAATTATTTTAAACACCTGTTAATGAATAAGCACGTTAAGGTATGTAAAATTTCACTCAATTACTAAAAAGAATCATATTAATAATTTATTTATTTTCAGCCGAAGATTTCAATATCATCTATATCATTTAAATCCGATAAATTTTCATTTAAAATTTACATATTCAAAAATTTTCACCATTAAAAACAACGTTCAAAAAATTTCAAAAACTTATCCATTTAATTGACTTACAAGACAGATTGCTTCGGAAAAAATCAAAATACAAGAAAAAAAGAAAACCCGAGTCGAATTAAGTTTCCGAGTTGAATTTCTACAGGTCTTCCAACATCCTTGTAACGATCTCGTCTGTCGGCAGCCAATTCGGGTTCCATAATTGCCAATTATTCCAAATCAAACACCTGCCCGGAGGAACGAACCCGCTTTATGGGGAGGACTCATAATGCCGAAATCAGTGGAAAAACCTACGTCTGATACATAATGGGAAAATCGTCGTAATCATCCGCCGATTGGCCTCTGAGAATCTGTCTTATGGTGTTATATATATTAGGTTCTTTAGTTAGTTGTATTTTATATTTGTAAATAATTTAGAATTACATTTGTTTGATTATTCTTCTCTTATATATAGAAAAATAATGACTTTTTACTTTGTTACTGTGAAAATATTTCTGATTTTGATGACATATTGATTAAGAATTTTATAATATAGTAATAGTATTTTTCTTAAAAATTGTTGATTGAATATAACTATATATATTAATTAAATGTATGAAATTATTTTCTCTGCGTTTTATAAAAAGAAAATATCGTTTGCCTCATAAAAACGTTATGGTTCGATCGATGCGAACATTTTCTCTCATTACTTTGTTGTGTTCGGAATATAATCCACCCTTCGACTAGATATAATCCAATGACGGGCTAATTGTGTTGATTAAACAAATCCTCTGGCGAAAATTTTTCCTGGCAGCCTTTTTAACACTCATTATACGCAATATTGTTTTATACAAAAAATTTCGAACGTAATGTATTGAAATATAATATTTGTGAAATCGAATCAAAATCCATACCGTGAAATATTTTCGTCCTCCAGAAGAATTTTCCGCGAGCAAAAAGTTAACATTCGAATTTTTCACGAACGAAATGATCCGAGCTGACATCTTTTAAACGTTTCCCGGTTTTATGTCATTTTCATTCGCGACAAACGTTCTTCCCATTAACGTTCCCATTTTGGAATGCTAATCGTATTAGCGGTTTCCGTTTCAACGCTCGTTCCCTCTTCGTCATTTTTCCAGTGCCGGGCTTTTCCCGGACTTTTTCTAGTCAAAGTATACATTTTATTTTTTTAGTAAAATAACTTTCCACGTTTCCTGTTCGAATTCGACGGGGAGCGATTCAACACGTACAATTTCGCGTGTGTGCGCTTCGTGTTTTCGAACACGTAATTCGTTTAACTTTTTTTTTCAAATATTCTAATCGTATCAGTCACGCGATGCGTAATTTTTCAACGTATGTTGAATAATTGGGAAAGTATATAATAGTTTGATGATTCGTAATAAGAATTGTCATGAGGATAACGATACTATACACGGTGTTATGGTATAGTTCAATTTTATTTTTATTAAAACACAGAATTAATTTTAAAACATAATACGGTATTTCGGAATGATTTTCCGTAATACACATGATATTTATATACAATTACTGAAGAAATTTTAAAAATTTATGTTGAAAGTAAATTTGATCGTAATAAGCAGTCAAAACGGAAAACGCAGGAAAAATTACGGGTCAAAACGTAATAAATATTCAATTTCGGTACACGAAAATGAAAAAAAGCCTCCATTCAATGAATGTTGTGTAGAAAAGAGCGAATCAGTGCAGATTCGGCGTCCGGTCCCTTATAAAGCTATTACCACGTGGCCAGATGGCGATAGGGACAGCTGTGGCCATCCATCATCGCACGCACACACAACACTTCTTTCTCCTCTTCTTCTTTTTCTATTTATTCCCTTTTTTCCCTCCTTGTTCGCAACACCTCCTTTTCAGATTTACTCCCCGTCTGGGAATCATAATGGAGTGTTCGCGGTTAACTCGCATAACCATTGTTCGCTACGTGAGTGGGAAATCTTGTTGGTAGTTGTTTTTTTTTTAATAATCAATTGATTTTTGTGTGATGAAAGTATGTATTCATTATTTTTTTGTAATAGATTAATTTACTTTTTTTTTTAATTGAAGCGATTATTTCTCTCTTACAAAAACATGAAATCTTATTTGGATTTAGTCTTTTTAAAATTCCGATTTTATTTATAAAATAAATTAATATTTTTTCGAGTGTATGTTATTATGATGTAAATAACTTTTGCGAATATTCGCAATTTTCGCTCGACTTATCCGTATCCCTCTTATTCAATTGTGTGCCGAGCATATTGTTCGTCCCCTTAATAAATGGACAAAGTAGCCGAGAAATCGTAACCCCTATTCCAATAACACAATTATTATAATGCTAATATGTTTTTCATATAGATACGCGCAGAACTATATTTGTATCAAGCGAATAGAATTCACTGGCACAAACGAACTTTCGTTTTGATATTGAGATGCTATTTTCTTTAAGATTTTCCATTTCTACGTGATGTTTTTATTTGTCACGCATATTCATTATTTTTTTATATTCGTTCTGAATATAATATAAGATCTTTATAGTCAATCGTATAGTGATTATCCATTATAAGGGAATACGATATGTACACATAATAAATTAGGCATAAATAAAATGTAATCATAAAATCTTTATAACATTTTTATTTTGTCGTACATTTTCGTTATCATCGGAGGATATTGATCATTCTTTTTTTTGTGAAAGCTTTTACTATGTATCAGACGTGCACTGAATATTGTTAAGTGTTTTATATTTATAGAATTTGAAGTTTGTTTTATCAATATGAATTGTGAAAAATTTCAATATTTTTCAAGCATTTATTGAATAGATGGATTAAGAATTAGCATACATAAATCACTCATATTTATTATCTAAAATCAACAAAGAACAAACACTGAAAAATAATTTTATTTTGAAACTTTTCCAAAACAGTAAAAATATGAATATTAAATATAATAGAAATATTATTATTCTATATCACGAATATTATCACAGCGTGTTTACCGGTAAATGGCCCAAATAATACCTCGGTAATTTACCAGGAAATAAAAACATATTACTTTATTCGCATTCCAAGTGTTTTTGAAAATAATTCGGTCATATAGGTTTACGATTTTTTTTTGAAAAGTATTTCTGAAAAAATGTCGAGTTGTGTACGTTTACATTTTTTTTTTATTTTTCGTTGCTTTTTCGGGATGTAGCCAAAATCAATTTTCCAGTTATTAATAAAAAAATACCGGATTACCATTTTGCCAAATTTGGCCACACTAATTACAATTAAAACCCTTTCCACTCGTTTGGCGCATTGGGTGCACCAAAGTCTCATTTTTAAATATAAAGCCGATTCTATGACATACCTTTAAATATTTTACATTGAATTGAATTTATAAAACCTTGAAAAATGATCATTGATGATTAGGAATGATGATGGAAAGGTGTATTAGCTTATTGTAAGTTCAAAGTTTGATGCGTACAAAAAAAGTTATATTAAATTTGAATAACAAACCAATGAACTAAATCAATCCGACACTGAGCTATAAGTATGCCATATAATGCAACGGCAACCGAAACTGAAACCGATACCCTGAAACGGGACGCGCCTCGAAGGAGTCCCGCCGTGGACAAGTTCCCGGCAAGATTTCGGTCCCGGTCCTCCTAAGCAAACATATAGCCATTACGATGGGTCGCTTCGGGCTGGTTTGCTCTCGGGATAATTTGCTTAGGACGTCACGTGTCCCACGTGTTCCCGCCGATGATATCCCTCCAGTAGGTAATGAAGACGGAACGTATTATATGTGTTGCGTCTTATATCGCGGGATATGGATTATTGTCGGCAATTAGTGGGTGAAATTTTGATTTGTATGTGTGTGTGTGTGTGTTTTTTATGATTCGGTTCAAATTATTTTTGGATGTGGCTATTTGCAGGTATACTAACCGCGAATTATTGGCTATTTGCAGTTACAATGACAGAGTGACAGTCGTCGTAATAGATTTTTTTTCACCTTGAACTTTTATTGATTTTTGTGATAAAACTTTTATTAAATTTAATTGTCATTGTATGTATTATACCTACTATTCAAATATTTTTCAATGTAAAAAAATAAGAAATAATCATACATATATAAAAAACATTTTTTATGTTACAATAAGAAATTTATGGCCACTATTTAAATGATTACATGACAATTTCCATCATACTTTCTTAAATCACATGTACCCCTGGTAATTTCGTTCATACTGCATCAACTAAAATTCGAAATTATATTTAAAAAATAATTGCACAACAATTTCTATTATACTTTTTTAAATCACATGTACTCCTGGTGATTTCGTTCGGACTGCGTCGTTTAAGAATCCGGAATTAAAATCAAAAAAATAATTACATAAAAATTTCTATCATACTTTCTTAAATCACATGTACCCCTGGTAATTTCGTTCATCTTGCACCAGTTAAAAATTCTAAATTAATCAACATATAAAACCCTTCATTCTAGCAAACTTACATTTTCACATCTTTCGACTAAAAAATAATTCAACATCGCAAAAAACCACAAAAGACTCAACGACGGATTCCTTCCGAGCGAAAAAAAAGAACAACAAAAACCCACAACGTCACGAACTAACTGTCTCATTTATTTTCATGATTATTTTTTCGGCAGGTCATCAGTTTTCCGGGCACGTAATGTGACGACCCTTCGACAGATATCAAATTATAAAATGTCATCGTCGACGGAGGCTTCGCCCTTGCACCGAGCAACATTATGAATAAATTATTCGTGTTTTTCCGATCGACGATTCCGCCGCGAAAACACCCCACTCCTGAGGGTCGGCACCCGGGGATTTTCGATCGTCGGCTTTTCCGCGGAAAATCGTATTGTTGTTTTCCCGGCGGCTCGACAATGCAATGCAATCGATTTGGGCAATTCCTACTCGTTAGAGGGTATTACGCCCTATTTGTTCCATGGAAATATTGTATAATGAAGAATCGAGAGCGCTTATAATAAATTAGCAATCATTGTTGAGTTTAATTGCTTTATATAATATAATAAGATTAGAAAATATCGGAAGTACCACAATTATGAAACTCGTCTCAAAAATGTGTGTTTTGAGAATTGTCTTTTGTATGTTTGTTTTTGTTTGTATGAGTATTGTTTCACTATTTTCAGATGATTATTTCATGAATATTATAGATAATATAATAAATAGGGAGGCCTTACCAGGAAACTGGTTTACCGATCCAAATTTAACAGTAAATAAAAAAAATGTATGTGTATGAGCTGTTTATTTTATTGCATTTTAGGTATTTTTGAAAAAATATCGGGTCGTGGAGGTTTTTCGTTCTTTTTCCGGTTTTTTACGATTTTTATACACAATTTAATTTCCGATAAACCGGTAATTACAAAAAAAGCCAGATCAACGGTAAATAAAAATTACGGTATATTTGACCTCCCTAAAGGATAAATTTTCTATAAAAATTATTATTATATTATTTGAATTCTAATTTAAAATTTTTTATGCAGATAAAAAATTGAGCATAAATTAGTTTTCGGTTGAACTAATTATTTTTAAGTATATATAATAAAAATCTGTAGAATTATTTTGATTAATTCAAATCTCAAAAAAAATGTTTCAAATAAAATAAAATTGTATACCGATTCTATAATGAACGCTCGAAAATAGATAATAATCAAGAACGGAACGAATCTCGCCTAATAAATTTATTCAAAATTTCGTTCGAGCAAGAATTTCACGCACGAGTTTCATAATTCGAAAAATATTTACCTTCAGCTCGTTTCCACCAAAACATCCTAGACATTACCCACTTTCCGTTATTTGTTTTATTTGTGAATTTTCCTTTTTTTCTGAGACACGCAACTTCATAACGATGCCGCAGTTTTGCGCATCGCTTCGAGCACATTTCACTTGTTATACACATTCGCATCGCGAAAACGGAGGCTCGACTCCGTTCTATTTATTTATTATATTATATTACTTTTTTCGAGAGGAGGAATGCTTTTTGTTTTTGGGGAACAGCCGCCACAAATAATTCGATTCGCCAATACAAGGACCGACATTTTCGCGAGCGTTCGAGTCTTTTGAGTTAATAAGTCTCCAGAACGATCGTTAATAGGCACTCGAGAGGATCAATCTGTTATGGAAACACGCGAACATATCATTCTAAAATGTAATATGAAAATAATTCCTTTTGTAAGGTTGTTTGGAGGCGCTTATATTGAATTTGATAACACACTGAATTTGAAATATTCAATGATCTTTTATTAAGAAGGTTTTACGAGAATTTTGTCTGCCGGTATTATATTTAGAACTTTATAAAATATCTTGAAAATTTTGCGTTCTTTATAATATAAAATGTATAGAAAATAATTAGTATTAAAAAATAGTTATATTCAAAATTTAATTGATCCATTGTATCGTTTAGTCTAAATTTAACCAAATTAATATCAATGGCCTACATTAAAACTCAAATTCGTGGGACCTCGGCCTGGTCCGGCTCATCTCTTCAGAACGTATACAATGCTAGGTTGTGAAGAGATTGTTGAACCTATCCAATGTTCTTCGAATTGAAAATATGTTTCATATACATACGAAAAAGCTTAAGTTTTAGTATGGCCATCAATGTCGCTTTCCAGATGGACTTTTCAAAATTTCGCTGATCATAATTACTTGGTTGGTCACGCGTATTCTTGGGGAATTAACACACATTCAGAGATGTTATTGCTTGAGAATACACGTAGCTGACAAGTGACAACATCGTCGCGTCGGATACTTCCTGATCGATAGAGTCACCGAACTTGATGATCGCGGCCGTTGGTCAGTCATTGACTGGAGTTTCAATCCAATAGGCATTTTTGTTGTCTTTGAGTTGAACTTCATTCGATGCTCTGTGCTGGCTTCGTGGGAATCGCGTTTGCCTACTTCCTGTCTGGTTTTAGATATAAGGGTTGAAAACCGTTGAGTCCGTTTCTTTGAAAATGGTATTAATCTAATTTGGAAATTTGGATATGGTAGTTCCGGTCGTTCGAATACTTTTCCAAAGATTATAATCGATTTTGTGTCGCGAAGTTGTGCACCATGTGTGAAATATCCACGACAATCGGACTAGTAACATTTCCAAGGAAAAAGGCTCAACGGTTGAAATGTTAAAGAAGAATCATGTAAACCTAGTATATAATAAAAGGCTGTAGATTTATATTTTGTCGATGCAAGATTTATTGCAAATTAGATCAAGTGATTGAAAAATAATAGTAAAGAATACATATTTATAATTAATATATTAAAACCAAAAGAACTGTTGTTGCATTGAAATTGTAGAAAAATTCATGAAAATTTAATATTTTTATTCAAAAATAAATTAAATTTACCTATTGTCACTAATTATAATTTATTAAAAAATTTATAGAAAGAAAAAATCCTCTGTGTTTTTGTACAAAATACAGAAATTTATATACATGCATGCTAAAATTATATTCATATACACGCTAAAATTAAATTTATCTTCGCCCATCAAAACTTATCCATTATAGATCATTTTTAAATTCATAAAACAAGAATTTTTTTAAATTTTGTATGCATTTTAAACAAAACATGTGTATAGTATAATTGTATATACACTAGCTTAAAACATTCACCCTTTGGGCATATTTCTTTTTGTATACCGCATTTACAATTTATCTACTACTTTTTACATGTTATTTTATCCTCAAACCCTTATATAGATTTATATAAATTTAACTGTTTGAAAAGAAAATAAATAAATACGCTAAATCGTAATATCTATGTCATTTCATTTTTCCTGAATCCCATTCACTGATTACATATTATAGCACAAATAATCAAAAGCTGCATAAAACTAAGGAGTTTAACAAAATTAAGAGTTCTTTAACACATTATAAAAAAATTTATTTTAAATCAATGCAAATCAACAATATAATATATTTCATCACAAAAATATGAAACGTCAAACATTTTTTTATGTAAAACATATGATGAATGTGTAAATACACAAAACATGAAAAAAAACTAGAATATTTTTAATTACATTTTTACAATTTAAACGTAATACAATTTACAAATTTTATAATGATTGTATTTTTAAAATAGAGATATGTTATTACATAATATAATATAAACACTAGTAAGCTAGTTAGTTTACAAAAGAAAAAAATCAACCACTAAGCGCTACATTAAAGTAAAATTATAAAAAATATAGATGTTTTCAAAAAATAAATAAAACCAACCAAGCTAATTAAGTTGCTTCAATTCACTCCAAACAGGAGAGGAACTGTGATCATCGTTTAATATGAAATAATTACAATTATATACAAACAAAATTGTAACATAATAACCCAATCGGAGTATCTGTGGAGGTTTTGAGGTCTGAAATAGGAACCTAATCTATTGTGATTCGGTCTCCACCGACGAGCCCCCTTCTTCTCCTACAGGACTGACTTCTTCGCGAACCTCCTCCTTGACCTCCTCAGAAGTTTCGCGATTCTCCTGTACAGAATCAGAACTACCCTCCTTATTGGGTGGACAATATAAAACCCTATAGTACAAACTACCCGGACCTTGCTCCGAGTTGCCACTGGCCGCACTGGTTTCTTCTACTTTCCCTTCGTCGACTTTGACACCTTCGTCGTTCATTATTTCGTTGTTGACATTGAGCATTGCCGATTTGCGCTCGGCATCGATCAGCGACTCTGAGGTAGACGGATAAGCAGATTCATAAGACATCGCATCGTCGATGATGCGGATGGGCTCTAAAGCATCAGTAATCATGCCCAAAAGTGACATGTTAACATCAGACCTAGAGGCGTCGACATCCCACGTCTGCGTAGTAGATTGAGCAGTAGACTGAGTAGTCTGAGTAGTAGATTGAGTGGTATTAGAATGCGGGGTTTGAGTGGTAGATTGAACCGTGTCGGAATTCGCAGTTTGGGTCGTCGACTGGGTCGTGTCCGACTGTATAGTTTGCGTGGTAGATTGCGACGTAGACTGGGAGGTTTGGGTGGTGGACTGTACTGTAGGCGAGGGTGTTGTCTGAGTCGTAGATTGGGTTGTGGCAGCTGGGGGTGTTTGGGTTGCTGTCCCCGATGTCGAGGCTGCTGCGGCTGCGGCTGCTGCGGCAGCTGCTGCAGCCGCCGCTGCTGCAGGTGCTGCAGCCGCGTGTCGGTTCAAGATTTGTTGAAGTTGCGCCTGCTGTAGGATTATCGGCAGCTCGTAATGGTGAAAGAAATATATCATCGAATGCTGCAACAAATAGATAATATAAATTTAACATCATTGATAAGATAACTGATGGTGAGTACCTACACAAAAATTTACAGAAAAATAAATAACATTTTAAAAATGATTTAAATAATTCTCGATATGTGAAAATTCAACAATGCTCAGTAATATCTTCACAAGAGAGGTTATTAGGTGTCATTCGGACATAAAAGTAATTATGTGTCGGAGCGATGAAGTGTAAAACGGTACCCGATAATTGGCAACCCTTTGGCCGTGGACTCAGGTAAAATTAACCACAACTGAAATCCAATTTGTGTCGGGGCCAAAGTTGACAGACCTGCCGCAAATCCTGTCGGGAAACGCGAAGAACACTTAACACTGATGTGACATCCGTTCGAAGGTGTGAGAATCTCTTTTGAGACATTATGGTAAGTATTTGCAATATCGCAGGTGCAATAAATAAAGCGAAAATAAAATATTATTTTATTCAATTTGAAAACTTAAAAGATTAATACTACAAATCCACTCAATCACTTATTCTCGAAAGAACGTAAACGAAAATTCTAACACCCGCGCCGGCGACGAACAGGGGGTTACAAAATCGCGTGAAAAATTCAACGCGACAATTTGTATTCACGTAAAGTATTAATTTCAAATTTGAGTTGTCTTTTTCGTTGACGGGGAGACCGTGGCAGACGAACAGGAGGATCGTGAACAAAATGAGAGTGAATAAAAAATGTCTAAGAGACCCTGGGGCCGCCCCAACCCCACACCGAAGTGGGTGGATTTGGTCACCCACCCATAGGAGAGACGGATAGCGCCCACCCATAGACGTACCCATAGGGAAAGTGGATTCAGGGGTGAGTCTGGCCGATGGGAAAACGAAATTTTTCCTTTTTCCCGTCCCCCGAAAGGCGACGCTCGCAAACTTTAATATCGTCCCGCGTTAAAAAGCAAAATCTTATAATCTTCGACCGTGTCAACTTATTAAAAAATCATATTTTCCAGGGGTGATTTTCGTCCCGATTCGCCTCTGCTTTAAGACTCGCGCGGTACAGATCTTGCATATAATATTTCGTAAGGGGGGTACGCCCGGAAAATATGAATAAAAATGTACGTATGTTATGGGAAAAAAGAGGAATTCGAGCGTACGCTACTCACGACACTTCAAAGGACGACTGCGAATAATAATTTATGATAATTTACGACGCAATATCATAAAATATGTATCGGAAAAGGTATTAACGCTTCGCGTACACGGTGCAATTAATGTCGCATGCTGATTGACTATATAAACTTGATAAGTAAGTATATTAATTTGCATAACGAATTTTAAATAAAGTAATAAAAATTTTAAGTCATCGCTACTGCAATATTAAAAAAAAACCTAGTTTAAATTGAAAAGAATTAAAAAAAAAACAAAAGTAACACAGGGGAAGAAAAGCTGGAGCGGTCACCGTTACCCGTTATGAATTTTTAAATGCATCTTAACAAAACGGAAAGGCATTAAAAGCGTGACGAGGTGGCGAATCATGACGCGATTGTCAATTATGCACGCGAGATTCTGAAATCTCACAATTTTTCGAGATCGATTTTTTTATACGAAATATATTGAAACATTTTTGTTTCAATATATTTCGAAAAGAAAAAAATGTTCAATATATACACCGAAAAGAAAAAAATGAAAAAATATTTTAATCTAAGTTTGAGAGTCGCCTTTACGTCGCCGAGCCGAGAAAAGGGGCAGGGCCAGGGGAGACGCGGGCTGCTTTGAATTTTGATGCCGACAAACTGAGAATAACTTAAACACTCCCCGGAGGTTACTTTTCGGGAAAACTAGAGAACATGCCGAACTTCGCTCACGGCTAATGTACCGAAAACTTATAATAGAGATAATTATTAAAGGTAAGCAAATACTCGATACACTGGGAAACATATTTGAGATCGAAGATCGCGCTCCCGTTCGCTGAGAAGGCGTTGGTTTCAGGTTTTCGTTTTCTTTTATATTTAAAAAAAATAAGATTGAGGAGGATGTTTAAGTTTTTTGAAAAATAGAAGGATGACAGAATGAACAAAACATTTCATTTACAAATAAATAATTAATAGTTAAATGGTGGCATTAAATTGAGACATTCTATTTACTTTTGGTGTTTTTGGAAAATTATAAAATTTTATAAATCGTCTATCGGAACTGTTTTTTTATAAATAAAAAGAATATTATATTTAAATAACAGAAAAATCGAATATCTTATAATACATAATAAAATATACGAATTCTATGAACACATTCGTAAAACAAAACGAATTCAATTCATATACCATTTCAAAACATCTTTCGATAAAAAATAATAAATCAAGCAAAAAACAATCAACAAAAACCTGAATAAAAAAAACGATCGATCACAAATATAATCGCTATCACTATAGTGCCAAATCGAAGCCGCATAGTGAACAACGAATTCGAACAAAAGTCCGAAAAGCATTTATCGCACGCCTCTAACCCGACTACGCGACGTTGAAAAATGGACCACGATTCTGTCGAGATAATAACCGGCAAACACGCCATTTGCATACTGACGACACCACCGGCGGCAGACGCAAATTAAAAAAAATAAAAAATACAAAAAACAAAAAAAAACGGGCAAAATGAGGCGAACGGGCCGGCGACGCGACGACGCCGTTGAAAAATTGTCGCCGTCGGTTAAAGGGTTGAAACGCCGGCGAAATGTTAAAGCGGCTCTTGGCGAGAGAGCGTTAACCCATTTAGGGGCGGGCGACGGGGTGGCGCTGTCGAACAGAGTTTTTTCAAATTAAACAATTAATGAGGCGGCGTTTTTTCGAAAAGTGTTTGAAAGTTGGCGCGGCCGATGACGGGCTAGTCAAGAACAGCCGTCGGTCGATTGTCGCTTTCGAGGGTTGTTTTTTTTTTTTTTTCGAAAAAAGTTGCGGATCGATCGATTCGTGTTTGGATGCTCGAGTTATTGGCCAATTTTATTTTTGGCATGATTTAAATGTGAATTTATAAAGATAGTTCTCGATTGAAAAGGGTCGTAATTACGACTGAAGAAAAATAATATTAGTTAATTATTTTTCAAAAAATACTTGTTAAATCGCAAACTACTCTACCTATGGCTAATACATTTCGGAAAAAATTGATTCAATCCAATTATTGTATTAAAAATGGAAATTTTGATATATTACATAGAATTTATTGTTTTTTTTTTGTATGATTCGACATATGATCGAGATTCAAGAACATATTGAGAAATACCTGTGTAATAGTTTCATTTAGTTTTGTGAGAATTAAACTATCAATAAATAAGCCAGCCCAATAATGGTGGAGTAGACTTGTCCAAATTTTCATTTGCTTCAGAAAAATTTTAACTCAATTTTAATAAAAAAAAAATCTAAATAATTTACATTTAAATTTAATAAAATATTTATTAGAAAATTTGACAATAATAAATTTATTAAAATCACTCTAATTCATAAAAAAATTCAATTTAAAAAAATAAAAATATTTTAAATGGATAATAATGTTACATTATTAAAAATTCAACAAGAAAATGATTTTAAAAAAGTTAGCATCAAAAATAAATATTATATACAAGGTACGAATGTGAGATGTGATCCTGTGAAGAGTGAAAGGCTTTAGGCGGTCGCTAGACAAAGGCAAGAAATATAACATAAATAACGCAAAAAGGTACCGAGAACATTTCTCATGGCTCAGATGTTTTGGCCTCTGCGAAAGTCGTCTCTTCTGATTCACAGTAGAAGTGGAAATGGTAGATGTTGGAGAAGAGCAAGAAGAAGACACAGCGACGAGAAAAAAAAGCGAAGGAAGCGGCAACAAGACTTCAGTTGTTTTAGCGCGAGTGCTATGAATATTTCAGAACTCGCACATAAAACGGAAGAAGTCACACAACATACAACATTAAAATAAATTAAGAAATTTCTGGGAATTATGAAACTCTCGAAAAAAAATAATATTTGAAGAAAATTGAAAATGTACTTTAATTGAATTGTATGCAGTCGGCTCTTTCGTCCCAATTTTATTACGTAAAAGTGACGATGTTTTCGGGAAAATTGTCACAGATTGTGTTTAAAAAACAAAATAAGGGAAGAAAGCGTCAAAAAGTAAAAGCGAAACGGAGTGTGAAAATGAATGTATGCGGGAGATTTGGGTCAAAGGGTAAAAAAAGGGTCGCCACAGCATTACAGAGGGGTTTGAAAAAATATGGATAAAATGAAACAATAATGTCCCCCCCCCCTCCCTTTGTTGACGTAAACAGATTCATTGATTGATGAACGCTCCTAATATGCGAAAAATTCACCTCACTCAAAATCGAATAAAATTTATTACACCAATAGAATATGTGCAGAATAATCAAATATATAATTTTATGAACAAATAAATTATTTAATTACCTGAATAAAAAGCCAAGATGTGACTAGAGCGAGACTGCTGTATTGTCCGTTGAAGCGGTAGTGATAAGCGTAGAACGAAAAGTGATACAAATAGAAGAATCTGAAATAAAAACAACAATATAATAATCGATCACACATTATACAAAATTCTAAAATTAATATTAATATTTAACCGCGGATCAGTTTCAATCAACACAGACATAACTGATTACACATCAAACCTCCACATATCAAAATTTATAACGAACATCTTAGATTACCAGCACAAAACGGGAACCAAAACAGCATTAAACTAAACACACAAGTGGGCGAACACATAAAAGACAACTTATTCACATGTCAGCGTCGAAACGGCCGTATTATGTTCTGCATTGTTCGATACACAATCGGCAAATAACCAGGGTTACCAGAAACGAACACGCGGAAATTTCGAGGAAACGAGAACTGCATGCGAGGCATTGTTGCCACGGCGGGAACAATGCTGGTTTCGCACGAACGAACGTCGAATTTGAAGGTGAAATTTCAATCGCAATTTGGTCCGGTGTAATACGCGAGTGATGTTCGCTCTCGAATTCTGGAAATTCAGAATTTTGCTCCGACAATATAGTTTGTCGATATGCGTCGGATGTTCAGTGGAAAATTAATACCCGTGATGACTCAATGCGGTTCGAACGGGTATTTGATAGATTGATACGGACATGCGCTGATAATAGTCTTCTATGTTTTCAGGTAAATTTTCATGAAATAAATATTAATGTATTTAGAAAAAGGACGATTTGACTATAATAAATATGAGTTTCGATACAAAATTTTACAAACATTCGCACAGATGAATATCGATACAAAAAAGAACATCCCATTGAAAAAACATTTCAATCACATCCGAAACAAGCGACAAACTCCGAACGGCCGGCACAAAACGTCCGATCACGGAGAAGAGCAAACAAACGGAAAAAAAAAAACTAAACGCACACACAAACACGCGAGCTCGGAATTCGCGCTTTTATTTCATTTTTCGCAGTTTTCCCGGCGAACGGCTCGATTCCCTCTCGCGCTCCAGAGTGGGCCATAATACCCGAACGTTATTTATGCCCCTGCCATTTATAAATATTTCATGACAGATAATGCTCCTCCCAACTCGGCAAAGGAGAATGGAATTGGCGAAAGACGCGGCGGTTGGTGTGCGAAGCGCCACTGCAAATATTTGTTCCGCCAAATTGGGCGTTTGGCGTAATGCAAAAGTTCGGCATCGATTGGGCGTCGCACTCTATCGGGGCCTAATATCGAGATGATAGATTTGTATCGAATAATTTGATTATGAATATTTTTCATCAACGCGGAATTTGATATTTTAAAAAACTTTCATGAAAAATCTGTTAACTTCATTCGAGAAAGTGCTTTTATGAAGATTTATGAACAGTCTCAAACTTTGCTCAGATTTACAAAATAGTTTCAGAACAAACAAGCTTCGAAGCATTCTTTCGTCGTACGTGTAAAATGAACCCTGACTAATATATTATATTATCCACTGCAAAAATCACATTCACTATAAAAATTAGGATTATTTCAAAGCGACAAAGAGCCACAACTGAACCGTTCGAAAGAGAAAGATCGAACCGGAGGCCGCGGGCAAACCGGAGTCAACCCCTTGTCATAAATCTGTCCTCTTTCATCGTGCCGGCGTTGGTTTCTCGGAGGATCGGAGGCCTTCCAGATGGGGGCCCCCGCTGGTCGCCCCGGGGGCAGAGCGCCCGGCCCCCTAACAAGGGACTCAACAAGTAAATTGGATATTTTCGCGAAACAATACGCCCGCTCGGTCGTTTGGCGGTTTTCTGGAGTGAGGAACACGTCGACCCCCGAGCCAGGAGCGGACCGAGCCGCTAGGACTAAATTTCAGTAGGTCAGTGTTTTTTTGAAAATTATTAAAAAAATTTATAAAAATATTTGAATTTGCATTTTTTAATTTAACTCTGGTTTATTCAATGTTTCGATGTCAGTTTATATTTGCAAGCTTATTATAATATTATACATTACAGTATAATTAGCTTACGAAACGAAGTTAAACAAAGATTTTTGTGAAATTATATGTTTTAGCAAATTAATGAAAATACGATAATTCAAAACCTATGGAAATTTATTTTGCACATGAATTTTGTAATTGAAACTTGAACTACCTACATAAAACATTTTGAAAATATATATTTAAATTCGCTGATTTCAATAAAAATAAATTAAATTAGAGAAATTTAAGAAATATTTTCAACTATACATATAACATTGTAGCATATAATTCAAATACATTTGGAAGCATTCGAAGGAATCTTATGAATAATTCGACAACGAGAAATATCCCAATGTTTTAAAAACCCACCACAATGTATCTAGAAAATCAGTTTTTCATCCGAGTGACTTTATAATACTATTTTCATCTTGCAGTACATGTAACCGAGTGAATTTCACTGAAATATAAATCAAATAAAGGCCGTAAGAAATGAAAATTAAAAAAAAATCGCATGTTTTACGAATATAAGAGACGAACAAACACGGCTTCAAACGTACCACGCATCTTGTTTCGTATCCGACAACTTTTTTTACGATAAAATCAGAATACAGCAAATGCGTTAAAAAAGAAACGACGAAAAAAAATACATACATCGGTAGTCCGCAAAAGAAGTTAAATATGAAAATTGAATCAGAATTTTCTGATAGTTTTGCGGGCGAGCCTCAAAGGACTCTGACCGGGGAATTCCCCGACGGCGTCCCGGAAACGGGATCAAAGTATACATTTCCGGGACAACAGAAGGGAAACGGACAGGGGCGGACACTTTCGAGGCCCCAGAAGCGTCGAACGACACCCTCATAATACGCTTTCGTACGGGATTTGTATGTGCATATGTCTATATTCGCGAACGTAGTCATATCGCAACATTATCTTATGAGATTCAAATATTACCGAACGTCTGTTCATATTATATAAATGAAAATTGCGCCGCTGTTAATTCGTCATCTTAGTGCGAAATTTCCGGAGAAAGAAGGAAGTGTCGTGAGTTGTGTGTTCGTGGTGTCGAGCCAAAGTTCAGTGAGACACTTTATAAAGCGAAAAACGAATAAAGCGTAATGGTGTCGCTCTTAGTGCGGTTTTATTACCGTATTTATTGTGATTGAGTGCGAAAAATGTTTACGCCGGCCATTCTGTTCGGCGGGATGTCGGTTTATGTAGCCGCGGATGAATTGAAAAAAAAAATTATATAGACGTTGTACCCTGCGGTGTTCGTAAACCGTGTTAAGTACAATTCGAACGCACATTTCATTCGATTCAACAAATTCAACACAATTCCCCAACACACAAACTTCACAGAAACTCATAATACAAATCACAACAAGATCATCAAAACCACTTAGCTCCGACACAACGCAACTTCGGCGGCATCGAAAAATGAAATTAAATAAATAAAAAAAAAGAAACACACGCGAATGGGCAATAGAAAACGGCGACGGGAAGGATTGAAAGGAGCATGGCGAGTTCATAAACTAGGCGGGCGAACTCGGCGCCCCTCAAGTTCGCCCCGGCCATATTGGCGAAGTTGTGCGCACCATAAACATTGATTCGTGTGGCCGGGGAAATTTCATACTCGGGAACTTTTAAAAGCAATATATACGTCGTCGACGTCTACGTCGTCGTTGTCCCGACAGACGTTCGCGTAAATTGTTGTGCTGCGAGGGTCGAGTGTCGTCGTTATGGATCCCGCAAACGGACAAAGTGTGAAACTTCGATTGAATGATGGTCAAATAATTATGGTTCGGAATCATCCGAGTGCGAGTCTGATTGGACTAGATGCAACAACGTCGAATGATTCGAAAATTAATAATATATTTTATATTTATTACAGTATATGGCGAAAAATTTTATTGAGTGTCAAACGAGTGATATTCACGATTCATTTTGATCAATTTGATCAATCGAAGCAATATGTTCGACGAGAGCCAATTAAAACGCAGCGAAATTTGATGTTGCCTTAGTTACCGCTGTGATGCGTTATATTTGACGAGTAAATACACTGAAAATTAAAGATATTTACAATTTGACGCAATTGCGTTTGAAATACAATCATAAACCCAAGTCGAGAATTATAAAATTTTCCCACCTAACGAATCTTTGATACAAAAAAACACTACTATCGAAAACATTGAAATTATATGAATCAATTAATCCTCATTATATTTTTAATCACTACAAAATAATTGTACCTATTGACGAGCCAAAAAAAAAAAAAACACGATGATCCCAACATTAGGCGGCACGTATCGAGACACGGACACAATGTGTGCAGCTAATGGAGGGCGGTAAGGCGATATCGCATTAGGACGTCAAAAGGAAACTCTATTATGACCTTTGTCATCGCAATCTCTTCATAACGCCGTGAGGTCACCAGACCCACCCAACGAGCCTTCGCGGGGTGCGAGGACCCATATGCCGGGGGGTGTGCGAAGGGATGGAGCAAAGGATGGTGGTCCTGCTGGACGTTTCTTTGAGACGTCGCTTTTCTCAGATATCACCGTAAATTCGCATTGTTATCCTTTATATCACACTCTCCTCTTCCTGGCCGTCTCACCTTACTGACGAAAGATCAATATTTTATATCAGATTTTCAGAGAATGGGAATAGTTGTCGTATATTTTTCGAATACGTTCTCGAATTAGTGGCCGTTTCGAGAAAGGAAATAATTCTATTTTTCGAATAATATTCGAAGAAATGGTTGCGAAGTGCCTAGTGAGAGCTCACCTTCGAGTGTAGTGGGATCTTTGTTGCGGTTTATTGTGGAGGATGTTCTTCAACGGCGACAATTCAATGCTTCCTCGTTCGGGCATCAAAAGCTTTTTCACAACAAGAGTCATGAAAAGCTTTCGGCGTGTTGTGGAAGAAAATTGTCGGAATAAAGAATCAGAATAAAAAAAAAATACACAGCAAAAGAACATCGCACTATTGGCAGTCGATACACAATACTCGATGTGATAAATTCGATTTTAATTAACCAAAGCTTTCACATAAAAAATATATCTAATACGAAAACACGACAAAACCATCACGCATCAAACGCGAAATCACAACACTTTCGGACCTCTCGTCAAAGGCGATCGCGACAACTATTATTCAAATTCCGACCCCGTCGGGGGTGAACCTTTCTCCCTTAACCTTCAGCGCATGCCGGTCCCGCTGAGGGCGCATTCCGCCTTTTGATTTATGTTTCACTTTCATCCCTGGCAGGACCGTGGTCCGAGCCCCGATTACCCGAGCGGGGCGAGCAAAAATTCACGAGGAATCCGATCCGGGCGGTTTAATTGCGCGCGAAAATAAAATCGGTTGACGACTCCTGGTGGCAGCGGCGCCGAAAGGGTCGCTGAAAGAGATGCTGAAAGCCAGGGGTTGGAGGGTGTGTGAGAGGGGGGTTAGGGGGTCGATAGGTTGGGTCCGTAGCGCGAGAGAGACCGCAAGCCTCAGCCGCATGGTAATTAGTTGGTAATCGTTACCGCTAACTTAGTAACGCTTAGATACAAATTACACGGCAACTTCAAAGAGGCACGAACTAGCACGTGTGAGCCGAAAGAGGGTTTGCGGATTTTTGCTCGGAGGTGTATGGAAGTTTTGATTTTACTGGTGCGTTATTAATTTTTGTTCGTATGCAAGATAAATTATGTTTGGAAGTGTATTTTACTAGATTCAAATTAAAAATATTTTAATTGATGCTAACACAAAATGAAAAACTCATATATGTGCTAATTCAATTAATTGTTTAAATTATTTTGATGTATGATGAAAAAAAAATCAAAATAATTTCAGTCGAAATGAATTTCCCTACCGTATAATTTTCGACCTGGAACTTTAATTATAATTAAACGCATACTAAACGGGCATCAGATTTATTACGGGTCGTAAACATTTTTGATTATCGATCGAATTGTGAATATAACTGAAGTAGTTTTAGATTTAATAATGCATCGCCGAACGACAAATAACAGCCACATGTCGATTAATTAGCATTTCATTAAAACAAGCTGATTTTCATTGAACCGATTAAAACTGCCATAATGAGATTACCGAAAGCGAATAGTTTCGTGTCAAATCTGAGGGAAGTGGCGTGTATACATTTTAACGTCATGTAGTTAATTAAAATACTAAAAAAACCGTTATTATAAATATATTATTATGAGAGCTTATTCCAATTAAATCAAAATAAATGGATGAGTTTTAAAATAATCAAATTTCACGTGAAATCATTCTGAAGTGCACTTTTGATTTGTATAGTTTTACATTGTTAAACAATGTATTCGAGTAGATTTTTCATCGACTATAAAAGAAAATTCATAGTCGATAAATCTGAACTTTAGATTTTTATTGTGTGCAACATAGAATGAAAAAAATATTGATACAAATACAAAATACAAGGTGTTTATACCTAATTCGTTTAGTTTGAAACAAAACAGAATTAAAAAACGCATATGACGTCCGCTAGAAAATTTTATGCATCGACTGAAAATTTATGCACCTGTCCAATTATGCAGCAAATATCCCACACGCTCAAAACTATGCCATTTCCATATTCGAAAGTTTTCGATTAAACTATTTCTCGATACAATTCAAACGCGACAACGCATAAATATTCACCGTTTTATCGAACATCCATCATCGGCATTATTTCACACCTCGTTACATTCGACACCACAACTCACAAACGAAAATCAATCTCATCTCCCAGAGATCGATCCCATTACATTTCGACATACTGAAAACCACAACCAACAACCTAAATCACGTGACCAAAACGCACCGAACAATCCGAAAAGCGCGTATTTCGGCGTCGAACACCAGCACACGACCACTGCGAGGTAAGGGCTGGTCGACCGGGGCGGCCAGGGGGTGGCACGTCCACCCAGCGGGTGGTAGTTTCACATGACGAGGGGGTGGCGTTGTAATGTAATTGGCGGGCATAATTGGCCGCACCCGACCGATACGCATCGCTCACGCCATGGCGGGTTTCGCGTCTCTCAGATATTTACGGCCGTTCGAGCTGTGGTCATAATTCGATATGGACAGGTGATTTAATGTGTGTGAAAGACGGTTTAGGGTGGAATGTGGCGTTTGAAGGAGTGTGGAAAGCTGAAGGTGTGAAAATTACGGGCTGAAGGTAAGTTGCGAAAAAATCGAGGTGCGATAAAAAAGTTCGTTTTGGTATATGATTCTCGAAGGATGTTAAGGTGTCGAAATAAAGATGTGAGAAAATGTGAAAATTAATGGAAATTATTCAAAATATATTACAAATTATCATACGCTAGGTTTTCAACAGTCGGAAAATGGATTCTCAACAACTGTTGAAAACAGACGGAACTTAAAGATTTTCAGCCGGACCTAAACCAAGCAACTTCGGACTATCAGTAAAAAACCTTTTTAAAAAGCGTAAATTTATGATTTCATTATATCATATAAATATACAAAATAAACGGTTAAACACAACACGTTCCAGATTAAAATTATAAATTTTCATCTGTCTAATTTTATGCAATATTGGTTTCGAAAGCGAGGGCGTTTATTTCCATTTTAAATATTATGTTAGCGAAAGTTATCAAAGCGCGAAAATTTTATGCAATAATTTATTCACGAGCAAGAAACGCGTATAGGAATATTTAACATTGCGATCAACCTGGTCTGCGAAATGACCCTCACTGTGTATGCGGAAAGATTCAGGACCCGGATCAAGACATATTTCATTAAATTTTTTCTCATCTCGGCATCCTGTATGCCCCCCCCCCCCCCGGAAAGCAGGATCTTCGCAATTGCTCAGTTAAAATTAAACATAGAATTTTTAGTTAATTTAAATGGGGCGCCCGTAATTTCTCCTAGTGTTGCTGGTACCCAACTAAGCCGGCTCAGGAAGCTGGCATTGAGTGAGGTACATGTAACAGACGAGTTGGTGGGCTTCCTCTTCGACATTACGATCAACCACCACACAATAAATAAAATATAAATTGAAACCAAAAAAACTATCTACTTATTACTTTAAGAGTCAGATAACATAAATACTATAACAACCCAAATTTCAATCAAACCATTAATATTTTCGACAACAATATCAACTCGATTCAAACTAACATTTTATCGTCAAAATTATTCTCAATATTTTCATACAACATTCTGGAACATAAAGCTCAATAAAACGATGAAAATACTACTGAAATCTCACCGCAAGTACTATATTATATATATAGCGTATGTGAATATTTTACATAGGGAGTATATACAGGGTGGTGAGCTTGAGTAAACAAACCGGCACCCCGCGGTGATGTGCCCGTTTCACCAGTTTTTCTACCATATAAAATACGGAAATACTACACGGAACCATCCAGACCAAAATGGGAGATTATTAACCCTATAAAACAACGTCATTATTCCGAGGGAAAAAATATGGAAAATTCGTTACGCGGCAGTTATGTTTATTTTTTTCAAAACGTATAATCAAACATCGGAGAAATCGAATAAAATAGGCCGTATCGTCGTCGCTAATTCGCTAAGAGGCGTTAACGGGAAATTTCCGGAAAAGTTGCGGTCGTTAAAGGTAGACTACGGCGGATCCTTTGTGGCGTGCAAAGGCCTAAAGTCAACCGAAAAGGGACTGAAAAAGTAATTCTGGTACCAAAACGATTATCAACGAAGTTAAGTACCGTAAAGAAACCATATAACCCGGTCCCCAAGTCCTCGATAAAGCTAAAGATGGTGATTGCTGTCCCTCATCGTACTACACAAAACGAAAACGCGTTTCCGTTTTTTCGCCGGTGAACATTAAATTCTTTGTTTTATGACGTGAATGACATGAAACTACAACAGGTGTAGAAGATTATATGATATAAAGATGTTTCCGATCTTTTATCTATTATTAGAAAGAAATTTGTTTTGAAGACAGTAGATAAATTATATTTGTTAATTATAAAATAAAATTGCTTCAATATTGAATTCTAATAAAAATAAAAAAGTGCATATTTTTCTTTTCAACAAATTTCATAATTATCTTTTAAGACATCCCTGTAGAGACGAAGAAATGGAGTGAAATTAAAAATAAAAAGAATTGGAGTAAACGCAGCAAGAATGAGAGGGGAAACCGATATGAAATGAAAAAAAGTTCAGAAGAAACCTAGATTTTATTTGACAAGAAGAAAAAGCCTTACGAGATATACATTGAAATTAAAAATACTTCCCGTAAATACCGTAAAGAGAAAATTCAATTTTATATTACTGCCAACAGTGACATATGTATGCCACGTGTACACACCAGACAACGGCGAGAACACATTGAATAAGAGATTCGCAAAATCAAATAAAATTATTATACAGATGAATAATAAAATATAAACCAACACTTATAATCTTTATATTTACGAAACATATAATAAATTAATTCTTTAAATCACCTACAAACTAAAACATCAAATTACAAATCAGAAGAAAATCTGTAACGAATTAATTTAAAAAAAAGTCCAACGATTTCAATTCATCACAATTTCCAGGAACGTTAAAAAAAAAAACAGAACAATCGATTCAATCGCGACAACCTAATCTCACAAATTAATTAAACGCCCAACTTTTAATTCTCGAATCATCCCTCCGCCGAGCGCCATCCCAGACAACGGCGTCCCACTTTAATAACATAATACCGGCGGTATTTAGATTCGGGTACTGTGACCGTGGTGTAGCACGGGCACAAGGCACATACACACCGTAGTGCAGGCTCTGTGTGTGCGATTGGTGACGGCCGGCAAGACGCGTTAATCCCGATGGGGCTTTATCGCGCCGTCGCCGATCGACAACTGTCGGTTTCGAGTTCCGTTGTGTGTTTCGGGCGTGCGAAATATCTGAAAGAATCGAGATTGTGTCGAATATTGGTTTGCACTTTCGAGTGGTTAGATGGTATATTAAAATTTGATGGAATCGATAGTATTATAATAGAACAAATGTATAGTTTTTTCTATAGATCACTTAAGTTGAATGATTGAAAATAGCTGTTAATTGATTGAATTTGAATGAATGAGTATTCTGATTCATTAATTGTTCTTTTTACACATTTTTCATTTTAACATGATATAAAAAAATACATTATAATGGTGAGATTCGGTACAGACCAGTATATAATTATAGTGATTAAATAAAAAAAATTGATTTTTTTTTTGATGTTTTGGAACGTATCTCTAATTTTTATATGGTCACCATAAATTTTTTTACACTGTCATCTCAGGAACATATTCCTCGTGTAAAAAGAGGACTGGATGTATTCAAAATATTATTATTTTGAAAAACTTAGTTGATAAAAAACATCAAAATTTTATCCTGCGATAGACATTATATGATACATAACAGATTGCATACAAAATAAATAAAAAAAAATCCAATTCACTTTGACAGCGAAATAGACACCCTCATCATTTCACAAATATGTACATTAAAAAAGAACACGCGTAGAAACGGAAATAGATAATACCAGAACAATAATAGAAACAGTGTCGTCTGAAATTGACGTCGGTCACTTGTCAAGGAAACAAACTCGATCCCCGACGACAAAGCCAAAACACAACATTCAGAGGACAAACGACGTAACTGAATTAAGAACAGTTTAATTTTTTTCGCAACAAAAGGTTGCGAACCGGCAACCGAAGACGGAATGGCCGTTGTAGGACGCCGCGGGCGGTACCGTAATTAAGGTCCATTAGTGAAAATGCTCAGAAGGAACTCCTTCTGCAACACCACCCCATGTCCGACACCCTCTAGAAGAGGTGGCCTCACCCCATGGCCGGAACGGGACACCCTTGTTCCATTCGGAGCCGGCCCGAAGAATCGGTCAAGATTAATGAAGTTTACCGCCGGGATATCGAAACGCTAAATTTAGTATTTTCGAATCGAATTTTTTATATTTTCTTTGTTTTTTTAATATTTTAATTCGTATTAGTTTATTGTGTAAGGATTGTGTGCAATTTCACTGATTAATTGATGCTATTATTATTGCGAGCACATAACAAGCAAGACCAGTCATTATTTACTAGTATTATAACGAGAATTTTTATGATACGAAATTGTCTTAGAATTGATAAGATCACGAAATTATATTTAATTGTTAAAGGATTAAAAAAAAAACTACAAAATTATAATTCAACAGTTGAATAAAATATAATTAATAAACTTATTATTCGCGAGTCCATTTTCGAAATATTTTTTGCTAGGTTTGCTTTAACAGAATTATCGATCGGTTCGCAAACTCAACGAGTCATATAATTTGTATATGTTTACAATGGAAAGTAGCTATGAATTCGTCGAGAAAAAGTACAAAAATTCCCAAAGGCTGAAGATGGTAAATTGGCGGGCGTGCAAAAGGAACAAGCGGAAGGTACAGCGTGGAAAAGTCAAAGCATTCACAAGTTGGATGCTGGAGCGTAAGAGGCTTAAATTCCCCGCATGAATGAATTTATAAATTCTACACGACTTGCATTAAAATTAATTGTAAAACTAACAAATTAATGTTCCTTAGCGGAGCTTGTTTGCAAATTAAAGCAATCGTATTTTAATTAGAGCTAAAGGAAAAATTCTAATGAAAATTGCTTGTAGCCGAAAGCGATAAACTCAGGCACGCACGTATAACGTAATAGCGCATTCTCTTCTTTTTTTTTTTGCTTGTCGACGAAATTACAATAATGGAAAATGACGAACGAAAGCGGGCAAAGGGGGAAATGCTCGAAGCTTTACTAATTTTAAAATTCCCTCTCGCATTATCCTGAAAAATGTATTTTCACCTAAAAAAAGTATTAAAAATATTTTAAAAACATATTTCCACTTGCGCGACTTCTCAGGGCACATTAAGCTCCATTCGGGTTAATTACACTCAGCCTTAGGCGTCACGGGATCATTACTTCTTTGAACTGACATAATCTCGTCCAAAATTTTTACGAAAAAGCGCAGAATGAATAGCTAACCCCTATTAAAAATAAACAAAATCATCATAATAGTCTGCACTCAAATAAAATATTTTTATTCATTCTCATATAAAACGTCAAAAAAAACACTCATCGTTCAAATGGAGCATATTTGAAACAGATCAATCATACAATTTTCTCCAATACAACAGAACAAAACCGTTCCCAAAGAACGCCGACCTTCAACTTCACAAACTCCACGAAATCAACCCCCCCGAAATGAAAAATGCTGGGACGCATTTTTCAGCTGAAAACGGCCACCGGTATATCTGTACGTCACGCTGACACATCTTCGGACCGTAGTATACGTATGTCGGGGTCCCCGAGATATGTCTCGACATGATGACAGCGAAATAAATATTGGACGAGGCAATCTACTTCATCTGCGAAGGTCTGGCCGAACTCAATCTTCGGCGTGGACCGTACACCCCCTACAGGGAGGTGTGTTAGCCGAAGGGATGAGGGTTTAATATGCAATTTTGTGCAGGCTCGATTTGGAGATGTGTGCTTGGAAAAGTATAGTGAAGAATTTGATTTTGTCGACATTTTCGATGAAATTATATTTATTTTAATTATTTATTATTTTTATAAGTATGATAAAGTGGCTTTCAATACAGACGCTCGATTTTAAAATTTACAGTAAAATTTTATGATTTGCATACGTTGTTAAAGGCTAAAACCTCTCACAGTAATTTTCCGTACAATTGAAAGGCAATAGCTTCACAATAAAATTAAAAATATATAGAAATTTTGGTGCTAAGACAACGAGCGGACGCCAATGTACCGCTCGAAAAGCAATAGTTTGTGATTTAAAATAAGTATCGCAACCGCTCGATAGATTGATTTAATGTCGAGCTGGCAGATCGTATTCGTGTACATATATATCTCAATGGTTACGATACGTGATGATAGCGTGATTACGAACCACGTGATTAAGGAAAATTAAGGAAACGTCAAATGTCTATTGAAGTGACAGATTTTATTCGCG
>JAOXNN020000042.1:3107222-3121109 GCA_028571205.2 Hydropsyche betteni | reverse complement strand
CCCCCCCCCCCCCCCCCCCCGCCCCCCCCGGGCGGCCCCGCGCCCCCCCCCCGCCCCCCCCACGCGTCCCGGCCCGGGGGGGGCAGGGGGGGCCGGCGAATTGTCACCGCAGACTGTAAGAAAGGGTGGATGGTTCATTATCGGCATCCGATTGGAATACCTAACGACAAATGGAACGGATGATCGAGACTGGGGCAGATACAATCAATACTTAACGCCGATTACTAACATTTACGCAGGCCGGCTGAAGATTGATTCCGAATATGGTGGATTCTGTTGTTTGTTCGGTTCTTATTTGTGGATGTCGTTATTTTTAAGGTGGTGACTTTGTGGAATTCGTTGGGAGGTTGGGCGAGAGTTTTATGCACGAAACAAACTTTTGATGTAAACATAACAGCGAAATTGGAGCAAGAGCTTTAATTTCGACCATTCATAATACGACTTAATTATCTATTTAATTAATTACGAAAAACAAATGTTATTTCTTATAGAAAACATGTTTATTATCCGAAGAAAAACTCAACAATCGAACTCATACGACCGGACAATTAAAATTTGATAGAAAAAATAATTATACAACAAATACATAAATATATTGAAATTTCTTAAAAAGAATGTATACATAATATAATATATCCGATTTCCGAGTACTTTTTAAACAATTAATTATACATTACGTGATTCATCAAAAGCGATACAGCAGAATTTTATTTACATACATTTGAATAATTAATGAACAAGCTCATAATTTCAGACCTTTTGATACATTATTTAAATTAATAAAAAAAATCATCAGATTTAACACCGCAACAAAAATCGGATCAAACCAGCGAGGTTGGCTCCAATTTCAAAACGACCCACCGTTCCTCTCCAAAGAAATATTCCAGGAAAGGGACCGCAAGAAACAACGGAACCCTGAGAAGCCCTGAAAGAGCAATCGGGGCGAAAGCAGAGCCATGGCTACTAAAATAATAAACGCCCAGAGCCAGGTGCGCAAAATAATGGGCCCGCCGCTTTGCTGCCCACCCACCGCCACCCACCTCCAGAAAAAGCCAAGGGCCGACCGCCCAGGCCAGACAAGGTATCCTGGAATTCGTATTAAGTCCGCTCATTGTTCGTTTGAAATGTGCCCGCAGGCTGTGAAGGAAGCCCGCCGGGGAGAGTCGATATCAAGCGACACGTTTTTTTCAATTATTATTCGCGATGAAAGAAACGCTCCGAGTGAGGGAGGTGTTTCGAAATGACGGGGGAAAAAATCGCGCCGTTAATTAACTGTTGTGAATGAGTTGTTTTTTTTTTAATCGTTGCACAATTGAACGCGGGCAATTACGCGATTGCGATGGCGAAAGTGGTGAGTTTTTAGGCGAATATTTCATTTTTTGTGTTAATGGCGGGCGGTTGGGGGTTTCTGTGAAAAACGGGAAATTTATCGAGATAGTATCGACAGCGGGAATATTTGGAGTGAAAATAATATGCAATGTATTCCAAAAACATTTGCAATTCTCTTTTCAAGTTGACGCAACCGAGCGAAAGACGCTAAAGAAAACCAACCAACTTCAGTTCATTTCTAGCCAACGAATTGTACTCAAATATGAAACGATAGAAATATATTAATCTAAAAATATATTTATGTATAAAATGTTAAAAACATGTTTATTGTACGTATGAACAATCAAACGCAATTTAATATTTAATATTGCCAAAAAATATAAATGATACATCATACGAAATTTTAAAAGTACGACTAAATTAAGATCAAAGCTTTTATGTTCTGATAAAATCTGTAATCGAAATAGACAATTCTAAAAGCAATACGAATAATTAATATAATTTAAAAAAAAATTCGAAAAAAATATCCATCAAATAAAAGTTGAGTAACGTTAATTACGGAGGCCAGAAACAAGACACGCTTTTCGAACAACGGCTAAAAGTAATTGAATACATGATAATCACGTCCTAATACAATATTCGTATGTGTATAACAAACAATAGACGTCATAATCTTCATCTTATGATAGAACAATGAGGCCAATATTAAATTCAACAGTTGAGGCACTGAATTGTGTATAAGATATAATAGCCAAATAAGCCCTGAACTGGCATCTATTCCTTATTGAGAGCATATCAACTTTGTCTTCAAGATACATATACCTAAAATAATGCTAGATTATCATATACGGCAAACAATAACATGACTCCTAAACGTGTTCCCGCGATAGCTAATATATTGTTCCCGAGTTATAACAACGGAACGATCAAATTACAACAAAAAAAATCACGAACCCGAGCATACGTAACCAACCAAATAACGAGGTACTTTCGCATGAATTTTCCTACCTGAGCCAGTGACGTTTGGTGATGGACGTGTGACAGCATATTGCGTCGTACTGATCGGCAATCCACACGATGAGGATTATGTAGAAGGCCGTTGTCGTGTCGTTGAAGAATTCGGACATTATAGCTTCCATGCCTGAAAAATACATAAACATATTAAAAAAAATTAGATTTCCTAAATTTTCTACAAAAAATCATTAAACCTGAAAATAAATAAGGATCAAAATTTGAAAATATAATGGATTTTTAATGAAACGAACCAAATTGAGCAAATATCTCAAAATATTCAAGATAATAAACCAATACACAGAAATGTCATATCATTCATCAATAAATTAATGATCGCAACGTCAAATCCACCGAAGCGCATTCCCCAACTAGACGGAATTCATCATAATGCATCAGGCGAAACTATGCACGCGACGAACATGAATCGGAATTCCGAGAAATTCACAAACCAAATCCCACACACGTCAGACCAAAACTAAAAAATACCCCGAAAGCAGCATAGATCGTGACGCGAAAACATTCGCGCCAGAGCCGCACTCGCAACGCTGCGGCCCAACCCAATTACGTCACAAAACATCGCAATTAAAACTCCCTTCAATGCCGCAGCCGGCCGGCTAATTCGATTTGCATTTTGATATGGATGACATGCGAGACGGCCGACGAACATATGCACGTGTCAAAAAGAAGAAGTATCTTCGTGTGCAGTGTCAAATGCGAGACCGCGACGTCCCCGAAAATACGACCACCGTGATTGAAGTGTTTAATTCATTAGTATCGGTGCTTTGATGTGAGCTTAATGTGGGCCCCGGGCCGTAATGAAACAAGTTACGTGTTCGAATTACATGGGTTCGTTACATTACATTGTCACTAGAGTATGTCCATAACGCTATCCAACCGCGCTTTTAAAGACTAATCAATGCGAACTTAATTAGTTCGATGTTTATTTTAAAAAAAAAAACTGATCCGAGATAAAACTTCGATGGACGTTCTTTGTGATTTCCCAATAGTAAATAGTCGGTAATGATGCATTCGACTAATAACATCAGCATTCAATTATAGGATTTTAAATTTATTTAGAACTGTATTACATTTAAAACCATATTTAAAATCACAATTTCATTCATAAAATCATTTACAATTTGAAAATAACTAATTATTTGTTCAGAATATTACATAAATAGTCAATAACTAAAATCTTTAACGGTCAAAAAAAAACTATAAAGTGATGTTATCAAATACAAAAATAAATCGAAGAGAATCTCGAAAATCACGAAGGAGTATTCGGATGCGACGAATCGAATCTATTGGCTTAATTAGTCATATTTCAGCGCAAAACGGGCATTACGGAAGCATGATCCCGTACAGGTTTCGGGATCTTTGAGGGATAAGCGGGACTCCGGGAACAAAGGGACTCCATGACGGGCCCTTATTGTACCCATAATCGCAACACTATAGACCCTGTAACGGCTCGTAATCGATTCGGTTCGAAAATGAAGCGCAACCCACAACCGGGTGTGTAACGAGGTAGTGTGCACCTCTCCGATGTCAAGTGCTCATTTGTATCTTCGTGTCTGGAGTAAACAATTCACTTTGTGAATGTTCAATCACCGCTGAGACGGTTGGTTCATGAGATTGTATTAGATGTGCTTTCGGCGGTGGTTTATTAGAAAAAAGATAAATTAAAATAATATTATTTGCTTTATAAACAAATTTAAAAAAAAACTGTTTCACTATGGTTCAATATCTAAAAAAAAATGAATGTATGATTGACAGTATGTTAGTTATGCATGTCTTTACCGCTTATTTAATCACGATGAAATTTTGCAAATATGTTTTTTGCGCATCCGGGAAAGTTTCTGTATCATTAAAACCATTTTACGACTCGATCTGACGCTGTTTTTAAATTAAATTTTTAATTTAAATTATTTCAATACGAGCGCGACGCCGGCGTCGCGTATTTATTGAGACAATAATAACAATCAGTACACCAGTGTGTGCAGAACGCGTGTTTGAATCGATCCACCCTATAATTCAAGAAGACATTGGGAAACCACTTCAGTTATCATTTCACAGGATAATCACTGAAAAATGATCACCTACGTCAGGGTCATAAATGCCTAAACGCAAAAAAATAAAAATCGAACCAGTGTAACTAAAAACACGGAGACAAAAATTACTGCAAACAAATGACACAATTGGACAACGACAAACACGATTCCAGACCTTGAGAAAGACGGCCAGTACATTAAAGAATCAAGAATACAAAAAATCGCACAAATAAGCAAACAATGAATTTACCAATCATCCAAAATTTAATTTCAAAACATAATATCGGATGTGATTCCGACGAAGATAAAAATCAAACGCGAACCAAAACAGCCGTCATAGACGAACGAAATGCACAAAAATTCAACGCAAATCATCGAAATTCCACACGAAACAAGCAACGGGCGGCAGTGGGCGGTTCGGGGGCCGCCGCCCAAGGGGTGGGCGGCTCGGGTGCCGAGTGAAAGCCGATAGCTAAATCCAATAGATTGTAGTCGCGCCTTCGGCACAAATCTCCTTTAATTCGGATTGATTTAATCAAGCCGGGGCCCCCGTGGCGCCTCCGCCCTCCGGGCGCTCGACTCCCGCCCCTGGCGATGGGTACGTGTACAAGATACGCGCCGTCGGTGGTCACATTCGGATGTAATTGATAATGTATTGCCGTGCACAATGGTCTAGTTTTGTTTTCGGATTGAACGAAGACTATGCTCGAGTTCGGGGTTTCGGAGATATTTCTGCTGTCAACTCTCGATGCGGGTATACATCTTCGTATCGATAATTAGTGAAATTAGATATTGATTCCGTTCAATAATAAGCGAGATATAAACAAGATGAAATATATATTTTGATGAAATAACGAGAATTGTATGATTGTTGAAAGTTTTCGTTGGAATCGAATTTTATTTTTTATATTTTTGTAAATAGTATACGTATAACGAACACTGACGGGGAAAATATTGGGTATTTTCATAGTTTGATAACAATATATGAATAATCCATTCGAAAAAGTAACATTCAAAATTAACTTGAAAATTTTTCGATTCTAGGTTTCACTCGTTCAAAATATTTGTTTTTGACATAAAAATGCACGGGATAAAATTGAAACGGGCATTTTATTAAATTCGGTTTACGAAAAATATTTTTCAGTTCAAATTTAATCATAAAAAGTAGTGTTATATATAATATAGAATTTTTGTGCTACTTCGGAGTATTCGACAACATTATGTAAATATTTCGAATCGAATTAAGGAGAAAATGTCTAGACTAGACAGACTATCTGTTCGAAATAAAAACAAAAAAACGAGCAAATGAATTGCAAAAGAGGATGAAATGGACTATGAATCAGAAAAAAACTATAAAAAAATAAAAATATAAAATTTCATCGTTTGTCACACAGAGGATAGTAAAAGTACCTATGTACAAAGCATGAAAGACGGAAGCTTATCCGGGATGGTGGCGATTGGTCCTTTGTTTGGCATATTTTAGTAATCCCCGTACATTTATAACTTAATACATATACGCATATTGTATCCAATACGGATTTTCTATTTTTTACAACGTACAGACGGGCCATTTTTCATTTACGAAATCAAAGGCAAATATCGAATTTCATAAACATCAAAACACACTGAATAATCGAAACGCACTCCCGAATCGATCCGAAATTTTTAACTCGCAATTAAACAGAAACGGGAAGGGACAACACGACGCAGCGGATTCAAATTCAATCGTGCTAATTCAAATCGAAAAGCGACGTCCCAGGTAATCTTCAACGACGTCCCGACACGAACAACGGCCGCCCGCCATTCGCAGGGGGGGAGGAACAGGAAGCTTTGAGGGAGGGTTGCAGAGATTATGTCATGTCTAATGACTCCATAAAACGATGGGTGCCCGAGGAAGCCGGAAACGTCCGTGTTGCCTTTCGCAGGTGGAGCAGGAAGCGCTAATTGGAGCTATCCGGGAAGTTGACCGGGGTTGCGACCAGCTGTCTGGACGATGGTGAAAACTTCCCTCCACCGACATTATTTCGATTCGCTGGTTTTGGTGGATGTCAAGTATGCAGAAGCGGAAAATGGCTAGGTCGAAATGCTACTCGACGAGGATTAAGTGTTGCGAGTCTGATACGATGTACGGATGATAACGTATGCACGTTCGTATGGTACATGGATTATTATTTGACGGATATTCGAATGAAGTACAGATTGTCGAAGTAATTTTGAAGCTTAATTATTGCTTAAAAATAATTTTTTTACAAAGAAATACGTATTGATATAGGATAATTTATAAACACACTATTGTATAGTGGGTTTAATAAATCTGAGTACAAAATGATCAAATTAACGAGACTCATTCATTAATTAAATCCGATAATACATCACGGCGCATCAACGAAAATTTCCACATCCAAAACATTAATGGTAAGGTATTAAAATATTAAACACAATACAAACTTTTCACACATAGACACAATAAGCCGAGTATACGAATAAAAAAAAACGCAGAATACATAATATAATACATCACTAGGCGGCAAGCTCGTCTCCTAAATGATTGGCATTCAAATTAAAGGGAACCGAACGCAATTTGTTCACATTTTAGACGTCATTTTCCCCATTTAAATCACGTTCAATTGAAACGATACACGCTTCTGAGGGCGCGTTTTTCCTCTTGCTCGATCCGAGCGACGGAAACCCACCACCCACTCTTGGATGGTACACACGCTTCCACTTTGGTGTGTCCTCCCGCCGCCCACTTCGTATGGAGGACGCCTGCCTTCACTAGTCCGTATTAAACTGACTTTTATTTATTTTGTGATTTATTCGCGGATTTAATTTAGGGTCTTGGATATCCTGCGCGACGCCCGGGCGCCGAAAATCTGGGTTAGAAGTCTCCGCAGAGACGCAAAAGGAAAACAATATAAAGGGGGTATATACGCGCGAAAACAATAAGGGCTGCCAATGTGCTGCGTATATACACTTTTTTCTGATGCGGATTGGAAGTGCTCTTTTTCGGTATTCCAGGGATAAATTGTCGAAAAACAATGTGTATCGACCGATCGCACAATGGCTGAGCCAATGAGCCATGCTGCATCGAGTGGTGTGGGGACGAGCACTTACAGTGCACAAAATGCAACCTGGCAGACTGTCTACTTGTACATTAGGCTAATGACGCGGAAACCTTTAAAATTGCAATCACACCGGCGCAACGGTGCGCTTTTGCGCAAATAGTAAAAATTAAATATAAATTTACCTGCAATTAGTCTCGACGAAGGAAACTGCCGCACGCCGTTTTATATAGTGGGCGTAAAATGAATTCGGCGAGGCGAAATTAAACATTTCGATTGGCACTGATTTTAATTTTCGCGAATTTACTTATTTGGTGAAGGGCTTTCCCCGTCGATGAAACAAACTTTTCATTATACAAAAATGAAATTCATGAACACGAATCAAGGGGTAGGTCGAACGGTGGATTGAATAATTTCGGGGAAATATAATATTTCGGCGCGGCTCTCTGTTTCCCTCCGGCTCGGTTCGAGTGCGGAAAAGCTGGATGTGCACGTGAGTATGTGCATATGCAATTTTAAGCCCCGAAAAACATGGGGATTTGCAATAGTTTATTTGAAAATCCTTTCGGGTTCATTAAATCAAACTCGTTGTTCGCAAATCACATTGGAAAATCGGAACGATTTGTGAGTGTGGCTGATGTTCAATTAAATGTATTTTTTTTTTTTGAAAAATTTCCAATTTATTAAGTATGCGGATTTTTTATTTTATTTTATTTATTATCCCTATATAAGAAGAACGTTAAAAACCGAAATACTACTACAATATATTATGCGCTGTCTAAAGTAGTTAAAAGTCACCCCTTTATAAGATGAATCGTGAACTTTTCCAGGGGTTAAAATTTCACAGCAACTTGCAAATTTTCCAACGTCCAAACAATATGAGAGGAGACTGCCAACTATTTTACACTAAAAAAAGCATACAAGATTTTTTACATTTCTGAAAAAAATCACAATTCCTCTGTCTGAGTATAGTTTTGATGTCGAGAAAAACCATCCGCCGATACTAATAGGAATTTATTCTTTTGCTTCGGAGATTCTTTCCGTCTGCACCTCGGCCAGGCCTGTGCCGAGCTATTTCCTCCTTTTTTCATTCCTACAGAACGAAAAGAAAACGGAAAAACGGGGGTGGCCTTCCATGCTTCCTGCTGAGGAGAGAAAGAGCCAGCGGGGTGTGGCGGGGAGCTGCGATGGAAATGTCGTCTTTGTGCTCGACGCTCCTCTTTGGTCACGCTTTCGCAGGATCATGTTTCACAAACACTCGCCGAGACCAACTTGTTTCGCGGAAGCTTCTTTCTTTCACTTTTTTCTCCATCTGCACAATGAGGGTGCCCCGTTCCCAAGTACGACGCTCGCCTTGTTCGTATGTAGGGCGCTACGCACGATTTTAACCGTCTTTCATTGAAATCGATTGTAAAAGGTACGTTTTCGATTTTCAGCCAATTTCAATTTCATATTTTGGCCGAATAGATTTAATTTCGCGATATCGAAATGGTCGCTTTTGCGATTCACTCCTTCGAATTTCAAAATTTAAAAAAAAAACATCGATTACCGCCCACCGCCGATTCTCAAGCGCATGCATGCGATATGACGTCGACGTAAAATAAGACAATTTCGCAAATGACGCACAAATGCGCTTTGGCAGCGGCACAAAGGGCTAATGACGACCAAAGGACCGGGGGCGGCAGGTGTTGTGCCCATGTGGTTTCGTACCTGCGTCCGAAATAACCGTGATTGACCGCGGCCTGCACGTTCGAATATCATTGTGCATGTTCTGCTGTTTGTACTCAAATGTGAGCTTAAATATATCTATATTTATATGTTAATGTATATGTGCGCTCTAGTTTAAACCCCCGCAATATCGCGCAATGTCCTACGAGCGTGCGTTTTTCGAAGCTTCGATGACATTTGATGTGGTTTCGTATTGTCTATTACATAGGGCACTGTTCATGATTGAGCTTTGATTCACTTCCAAAGGCATAAGCAATATCAATGGGCTCAAATATTAGCCCGGAATCAATTTCCTGCATGACCAAAATTGATATTGCAATCTGCAAACAGACCGCATAATCTCAGCTATAGAAACCGCCGAATTGCACCGGAGACAATCATCGTGACAACGTTGACTAGATCTCGATGTGAGAAAAAACGAAATTGAATTCAAACGACACAATTAACATAACCTCCATCGATTATCCCGATCGACATATAATAAGCTCGAAAAAAGAAGAGAAAAACGGATATAAAAGTAATTGGTGGGGTATTATCGACGGGGCGAGTCCGATTGTCGAGGGCGGCAACTCGCCGCCCTTCCGGAAAACCTAATGATCATCAATCATACGCCGAGTGGAGGGCGGCGGTCGTGTGGGCGGACGAGATGAAAACTGTACCGACCTCTGGGGGTGGGCGGGTGGGAAAAAGGGAAAATGTGGGTGGTGATCGCCGCCCCCATCGAGTTAGAGTCGGTGGAAACTTTCGACATGCGTATCATTGCGTTGTGGTTTCGCAACATAATGATTTTGGGCTCGGATTCATTTAATAAGTGAACGTATTATCCTAGCAAACGCCGCCCCCCAACATCAATTCGTTTTGTTTGATGGAAGCTTTTGAAAATGTGCATATCGGTGTATAGCAAAACAATTCATTCGATTGGTTTCTCTTATTTTAATATTTTCATTTTATATATAAAATTTTCAATAGTTGTCAGTTTTCGGTTACGATTAATAATTTTTCGAAATACGCTATATAGCGCCGCGGTTAAAAACAATCTTAAAAGAAATTCATTCGGTAACGAATTTATCATTTCCGTTATTTAAAACCAGATTTCCTATATACAATTTATGCATATAAACTCATATCGAGGTTTCGAATTCGAACATAATAACCAATTTCATCGGAAAAAATTCTCATTTCACATACGACTAGATAACACAAACACACACGTACATCAAACTTTCATAATTTCACAACTACATTACGCCCATCAAACCACACTCGACTCCGATGAAAATTCGAACATAAAAATAAAATGCAAACCATGGTACAATTTGTAACATAGAACGACACGCGGCAATACGACATAAGCCGGTTAACACGCCCCAAAGTAAAGAGCGTTGAACTCGAAAGCGAGCCGGCGCGCTCGCGCAGTTTGAGTTTTTCGCAAACTGATTAGCTCATCACAGACAGGCGGGCATCAGGTTACGGTTGACGACATTATAAGATTCTAATTAACCTAAAATCTCCGGGAGGAGGATGATGTGCATGCCGGGACACCCGAGCGAACCGGAGAATGGGACGACTTGTGGGGGACGGGACGCGAATGCGAATACGTACGAGGAAATCTCTTTTTCTATATACGTGTGTATATGTTTATATAAAAACGGGAAGACGTGTGCGGGAAACGGGATAGACGGAAAAGAGTCGTTTCGGGATAAGAGACGACGATAAAAAGATTTGTATGGACTTATTTGATTAAGTATAGAACGCTCGCTATTGAATAAAACAACGCAGATTCGTTCGCTCCGATGACTTTTTATTTGCCATTCAAGCGCTCTTTATGATGCGACGGTTGAATTATTGGGTAAAACGACGTGTATTTTCCGTAATGAATTTAGATAAACGATTTTGTTATGTGTCGTTTAAAATAGGACTGATTGCGGAATTTATATGCGAATGATATTCGACCGCATCGCAAACAATATAAATAACTCATCATCGGATCTGAATACCGAAAAAATATTTACAAACCGCCCCATCGCCCTTCCATGAATTATTACGTGGCATAAAGGGCGCAACGTCCCCCGGTCGTCCAGTATGATTTTCAATATTCGTTCCGGAATGACTTGCCGAACCGAAGAATTACGACGTCGCTTGTTTGGTCGACGGTCTAATCGTCGTTTGTGTGATGAAAGCTCGCAAAGAACGGGAACAACTGGGACGTCAACGATAATGCGAACGAGCCGACTTGATATTTACCAGGATACGAGGGAAGAGTTAATTTAACGGAACGCCGAACCGAAAACACTGCTTTTCCGTCGCCGAAAAAATATATAATTTCCATCAGATAATGTTGCAGTGTGTTGAAAATCGGCCGCCAATGATAAATCGGGCGTCGGGAAAATTTCACAACGGTGAATTTGCAGAGCTGTCCACGCATCGGCTCTACCAAAACAAAGAACTTTCAAACTAATTATTACATTGTGATGCGAGAGCAAACATCCATCATTAATATTACGGGTGACGCCGCATTATTAATTTATGCGAAATGGGAGTGCCGCTGTTAAACTGAATACCGTCGGATTGAACACGAATTTGTTATTTGTTGATGGATCGGGATGTAAACCGTTGTTTGCACTTTTTCCGTGTATTACCCGTGCGGTGGGCTGGAGAGACCTGCGAATCGTGAAATATGCGAAATCCCGCGGACAACGAAGTTGCGATACAACGGACGTGACAAATTATAAACTATTGCCTTAATCCTGTTTTCGACGTTAACGTCATGCTCTGTCGCGGAAACGGGGTGCGAAATGGCCAGGAAATTCGATATGAGGGATGGGCTAGTGATGGAGTGAGTGACGAACGTGGACAACGGTACGGCAGACGGGGTTTGAACAGATCTCGTTGTTATATTTCGATGTTGAATAAATTTGTTCAACACCGTTTATTATTCGATTTAGCGTAATATCACGTACAAATTAACCCAGTGCAAATTGTGCGATTTTTTTTTTCGTATTACGAGTGCTTGTTTTGTAGATATAAAGGGATTTTCCACTCTTTCGAAAACGGAAGTATTCGAAGGACAGGAGATGGGGGTTTGGAAAGGGTGCAAGGGAGGGGTGGCGAAAGTGTAAATGCCTTTTCTGTGGGTCAGCTCACCTGGAAAAACGAAGGAGGCGCATTTTTTGACGTGGGTGCGTATATAGAAAAAAAACGTACAGAAATCGTACGAATGTCAGGGAAAATCTTCGCCAAACAGATTTATTCAAATGTTACACTAAGCTGATATGATTCAATAACTAAATCGAATAAATCATACCGAATTTGGCAAAATAAATAAAAACGCCATTTTTGAAGTACGGTTTCTCAAATTTGATACTCATAAAAGATTAAATTTAATATTCTGCCCAATTCAAATCACCATTAAAAATATATTCTTCAACATTTTTTTACAATGAAAATGGATGATATGAGAGAATTCAAAACAATATATACATCGATCAAATTTAACAATTCAATAAAACAAATATTACATTATTGCAAACGAACTCAACGATCGGGTAAGAAAACCTATTCGTTTACAGACTTTCAAAGTATTTATACCCACAAAAATCCAAAGCGAAAATTTTCAAAACAGTCATTCGACCAATTCGCTTCTCTATTCCACTCATATCGAAGTTTTCCGCGTGAATCAAATAAATTCTTTACGGCTAAACACACTTCAAATAATTAATATAAATCTAAACAAACATCCAAAAAAATCTTAAAAATATACATTTACATGTATACTTCCAAGATTTTTTTCTTACCTCAAAACAAAACAAATACACTCCAAACTGTAAGCCCACACCAAAAACCATCAATTCACAAACCCAACAATTTTCACGCCAATTTCCAAACCGCGCCAGCGAAAACCCCCCTCGGAACTATCCGAAAGCGCCGACCGCCGAAACCCAAGGATTTTTCCACCGCCGGAACAATCGAGAGGTGCGCAACAGGCTCGGAGGGCGTAGTCTTGGCGAGCAACAGGCAGCGCCGTCGACTTGTTGCCTTTCTCCTTCGTTTTCGGGTCGAACTTGTTGCTCGCGCGCAACAGTTGCCCGCATTTATCTTTTCGCCTGTTGAGGATTTCCGTTTCCGGCGCCGGAGGAGCGGCGCCGGAAAACCGCACGGCGCCGGCGCATTGCCGCGGCTCACACGCCGTTGCTACGTTCATATAAATATCGAGCCGTTCGTCGGGAGAATCGGTCTTTTTACGATTTTTTACGTCCGAAGTCCTGATTTTTTTTTCTATCTCGTATTTATAACACTTAATCATTTGTTTTATCTATCTAAAATATCTAAATCATATGATGAGGGGCTCGGCATTAAATAGCGCTATGCCACAAAATTATAAAATTGAGTTTCTTTTATTTACTACAAAAATTAGTACTTTTACTACAGAAATCCCCTATCCCCTATATATAGTAACGGATTTTTGTGTGTGTTCGTCTGTTCGATGACGCTCGCGGCTTTTTCGCGAGTATGGTCTTTATGCGTATATACAGTTAACGTCTATGTGGAATTATTTATTAATTAGTACATAGCCCCGATGTTAATAACATCGGCTGTGAATTACGTAATTATATATAAAAAAATCAAATCTATGCAAAAATATTTTATAACCGTTCCGTTGCGAAAAGTCGATGCCCGTTTGTTATAAATAGAGGATAATGTATAGG
>JAOXNN020000042.1:3061064-3107122 GCA_028571205.2 Hydropsyche betteni | reverse complement strand
CAATCTTTGGTATAATTCTTTGGGTTTAAAATTATTTAGCTCGCCATAGTCTAATACCAAATTTTGGTCAATATCTAAGTATTTTCCATAAGGCAGGGTAAAGTATCTATTGCTACCAATACTGTAATTAAAAAAGATTGAATAAATCTAGACCGCTGCTAAAGGTTAATATCAGACTTATTCTATTTTTACATTTCAAATGGGATGAAAATCTGAAAAATAATTTTCATAAATAAGTATATTTATAGAATTTACAAATAATAAAATAAGATTTATGATTGCATAATAATTTTTTTAAACATTTATGTAAATTATTTTAAGAATATAAATTACCTATTATAGAAGTATATGTTTCGTCAAGTCTCAAATATGATACGTGAAATCTCTCCCGTGATACATTAGAATGGGCACAATTAAATTATTCGTCTTTTTATTTTTTATTACATTTATTTTTGATTCCGAAGCAATATGACACGTATGTAATTGAATTTTCATACGGGGTGGTTTTTCGTGTCGAAAATTCCTTTGAAGCTGGCGAAAACGAAAAAAGTTCATAGAATGAATGAAAGGCGTAAATCCCGACCGAATCACATTTTATTATGTGAAAATGTAATAAAGAAAGCCCATATTGAGATATTTGCACCGAATGTGCTAATAATAGTCTTTCACGCTGTTTTGTGCTTCGAATTATTTAAGATTGACTTCTTGAAAGTTTACAAAATGTTATTTGTAACATGTTTTTAACTTTTTTTTTCAATCTTTCTTTCAAGATCCGTTTGAATTGAACTTCGCGTCGAATCCTTTCAATATTAAAAACTTACATTTTACTCCTTTCTGCATTTGTACAGTATTGCATTTTGCTCTCACATGAAATGTATTTAGTTCGTATTGGGATTGTAATAAAAGCTTTCTAGAACACGAACCAAGACGTAGTTCTGACACGTGTTAGAATACAATAACACATTATTGTGAGAACAATCTGTTACACGAATGTTTCTCATTTTAAATGCTACATTTTATATTATATATTTTAAATTTATTTAACATTTAACAATTAATAATTTAATATATTTCAATTTTCCATATTTTTTGGAACATGGAAATCACTTTATCCTTTTTCGCTACTAGTTTAGTTTTCGCATAAAAACTTTACGCTGAATTTCTCAATATGAAAATATATTTCAAGCTACTACACTTGAAACTTTCATTTGCCCGAAACACTTTCATTTGCACTCAAACCGAATCACAATTCTACAAAGCCCTTATATCCCTTTCGCATAAAATCTCCCTGATACCATCTTCCATAATGAGCATAATTTCCGTTCGGAACCCAATCAATTTCGAATACACCGAAACGTGACACGTTACCAAACCACTCCTTTCTTTCATCTTCCTAAAATACTGAACAACACTTCGGCACGTGCGAAAATTTAATTTTCTTCCCAGCAAGCCTCTCCATTATCCACCCCATTATATAATATAAGCCCGTGACGAAGGTTGTAGCTCAAATTTACGAGTGTTTATTGCCGGGCAATTAACGTCACCGCGTTTGTATGTTCTGCGGCGGGAAAACTAATATCGGCCCACTTCCGGATCTTGGAAAATCCCGCATATTCGCGTCGTATGCTGTATATTTCGATCTCGTTCCTATGGTGACTGGAATTTGTGCAAATATGTGTTTATGTTAAACAGACGGCGTCGTGAAAGCTACATAGCTTTTCGGTCCGGAGGTGACAAAAAACGGATACCCGCAAGAAATGGAGAGCCTTCCTATGTCGCCGCGGTGGTAGTAGGTCGAGAATGATATATTACGTTTTAAGAACATGATGAAAAAAATATATAGTTGGGGAATTTTCTGAGCCATTAAATTGGAACGGATAGTTCTATAATCGTTCATGCGAAAAAAATGACAATTTTTTCTCATAAAGAACGGATCGGTTTTTTTTATGAAATTGTTTCATAAAATTTAATATTTTTGTCTTATCAGTAAAAATTTAAATTTCAACATTTTCTGTCGCATTTCGTTAATTTATAGTCAGTAGAGTACTGTTATAAAAATAATCTCCCAGAAATTCTGTACTTTTTAATTTAATTTATTCACTTGCATGTAATTTCAATTAACATCACACTAAGCTTTATTTTAATGTTCAGACATTAAGTTTATAGTGATTTCTACGTCTGATAAAATATTGCCGTTACGTGTTGAAAATAGAAAAGCGTTAAAAGTATATCTTTGTTTGAACATTATATATGGACAGAGCTGAAATTTGATACGATGGAGTTATTGCTGAAAAGTGAGTAATGGACTAGCCAGTCCTGGATAGGTCAGCTCAATGATTTATTGCTTCGGCCTTGCTTGAAGTTTAAACTCGGCAAATTTTCCCTCTAAAATATCTAAAAATCTTCAGTGTGGACGTAAGTCGATAAAAAATTGATCAGTTTTATTCAATTAAGTAACCCGGTCCCGCTTTTTCAATCTATTTTGTAAATAATATTCTTATGTGACTATTGCAAGATACTCTTTTACGTCAGAATGTTTCATCCTATTCTTTCATTCAATGGGCAGTTACGTAATTTTCTGAAAACTTTTTATATTGCCCGACTTAAAGATCAAAGATGGATTACGAATTTAGCTTTCAATATTTCGATCTTTCATCGAAAATCAAACAAACGTTCTAAGTTACTCGAGAGTTGTTACAATATTTACTTTCACAATATACAATACTTTTATAATCTTAAATTTTAAATGTTGCCAATCTTAATAATATAAAAAAACAAACTTCGTTACTTTTATTTTTTGTAAAGGTGTATTTTTTTTTTGTCAATTTATTCAACTAAAAATTATTCTCTCTTATTTTTCATATTAAAACAATGAACACTTTGTTGAATACTCCAAATGTTTTCACAGCAAATATTTACAAAATTAAACGGCGCCAATGTTTAAACAGCAGATAGCCAGTTTATTCTTCATCGCTTAATGCACAAAACAAAGAAGGCCTTTAATTCAATCACAATTAACGCTGTCGATTTCGACTCCGTAAAAGCTCAGACAATTACTACTTTTAAGTTCAATTCGGATTTCGGAAAGATTAAATACGATCTTTTGAGAACCGCCCTTTTCGTTACCATGTCCTATTTACGTTAATTCCAACTCTGCCATGATTAAATCTACATTAAAAAAAGTAGAAGCAAGTGTTTGTAAGCAATCGAAATTTATTTTTAATTAAAAAAGAGACATCGACGCGTTTTGTAAATAAAAAGGAAATGCTGCTTAATTTTTTTTCCGTAGACGCGACAATGTTTTCTTATGCCAAAATTAGAATGAAAAATTTATACATTTTTTTTGTCTCGTCGTTGCGTTTTTCTCTTATTTTACGAATAAGTTGGTAAACATTTTACGTATTCAGATGATATGCAAATTCGGCAAAGTCACTGATGATGTCAACAGATTGACTTCCTTATTGGATTTCGTGTCCTTCGAAGTTGACGCATTTGAATGGAGAGCACGCGCCCTCACATAACGTTCGCACTTCCAACACAGAACTTCCTCTTTTCGATAAAGGATGAAAGTAATGAAACTTTTCGATCGTTTTTATTTTATTTTCACTTTTTGTGGCACACGTTGGCCCGTCACACACTATGGGAAAAGCGGAAAATGTGTCGTCGAAGCGAGAAAAACGAGGAAAATGCGAAAGGAAATAACAATCGGAAACGATTCTCTTCCAAAAACAAAAACCGCAACGACGCCTCAGAACGGCTTTGAGATCCACAAATAGGATACGGGCGTGACGAGTTCCGATAATTAAACGATAATCGAAAAATGCTTTTTATTTCGGTTTCAGATGGCCAATTTGTTCAATGTAAATACAATAGATTATTATATTGTGTTGGGAAAATCGTTTATTGTTGAGAAATATAGATAATGATCAATGAAATTCAATAATAATAATAATTTTGATCTAACAAATTCATTTCTGAGGATAGCTTTCATGCTCTTTTTTCTATTCGCGGATGAAAAGACCTCGTTTATTGTATGTATAAGATATATAATAATGTTTTAAACAAATTTATGACTATAACATGATGCCATTTTTTCATGAAAATCATTTATTATATTATATTTAAAAAATGATCTATTTGAACATTTATACATATATGTATATTTAAATGATATTAAAATATTAATTCATCAAAGATTTCTCTATGAAAAAAATACCTCGTACAAAATCCGTCATAAAAGAAAATCGAATACACATTTTATTCATGAAAATCACAATTTATAAAAAAAAATTGATCAATATTAAAATTTTTATAACGAAAATAAAATTATACATGAACAAAAATAATAAAAAAAACCCATTGAGCAAAAATTTTTCAATGAAAAAAAATACTCGCACATTATCCGTTATAAAAGAAAATCGGATTCACACAGCCCACATATTTTGTTTTTCCATCTGCCCCATTCACAACAACTTCAACTGACCCGATCGATCCGACGAAACCTTTGAACCTCAACTCATTCGATACATTCGAACTCAACTAGCCGAACATCTCAGAAACTTTTCAGATCGCGAACTGGAACACCTCCCCCTCGAAGACCAGAGTCCGATGAACTTTCAGGTCATAGGGGCGCCATCAAACGCCAAGAGCAAGTCCATCCAATTTACAATTGCCAACAAAAGATGTTAAATCAACGAGGTCGTACGTGACGGATTTTAACGAGCCATCTACGAAACGATATGGCACGGGAAAAACTATCGCGATCGACCCAAAAACCGACATAAAGCCGGTGAAGGATGGGAAATCGTTAATTTTCCGTGTGGAATGGCAGCGGGGTATTTATATTTCGTGTAATTTGTTATTTCCACGTCATTTGAGGGTCCGATTTTTCGGATTTTGTGTGGGTTGGCTCCCGCTCGTTCAGTGTGCCCGGTTTTTTTTCGGGTTTTCGTTCGAAATTGGTTTTAATGAGTTCTTCGTAGCGGTTTAGTTGTTTCGGTGCGTGGATCGCGCAATATTGTTTTTATGATCGTGTGTTAATGGGGTAGTTGGGAAAATGTCCTGTGATGGGTTGTGAGTACTTTGTAAAATTAATATTTTGGATTTTGTTAACTACTCTTATTACTTTAATGAATATTTAAATTATGGTTTACGAAAAAAATAACACATTCGTTAATATTTTAAATTTTTGACTTACTTTTTCACTTCTAAAGTATTGTATTTTTTATACCCATAAGTTTCTGAATTCCATTATTTCAAAATATATGAAAACGAAAAGTGCTAGAAAACTTTCATTTATTAGTTAGCTCACGCATTTTCCATGTCATAGTAGCTCGTTTGCAAGTAAATATTATCTCAAAATTTTCTCAGCATAGTCCAGATGGGAAACATTATACGAAAAGGTCAAAGCATTACTGGTAAAGTATTCTGAAGTCTCTTAATCGGACAATGTTCTTAGAAAGGATCAAAATTTCTCGACAGCTTTGAAAATTTCCAAATATTTTTCGTTCGATCGCTCTTCAATCGAGTTCTTTTGTATCACTTATTTAACAAGAAATACTAATTATATTAATTATGATCCAATTTCATAACAGATTTATTTTAGGCGAGAACAAATTAGATTCAACTCAGTTCAAACACGGCCCGAAAAAAATCTTCGCTTTATGAAAAAAAAGTCTTTTTGTGGAAATCTTATTACGTTGCGAATTTTCGCTATCAGGACTCGGGGCGGATACCTCAATCATTCGGGTGTATTATAAACTTTTCATTTTGATATCGTTCAATTTTTTTTCCCGTGCTTCTGTGAATTTCATTTTAATTTTTTTATGTTTAAAATACTGAAAGACATCACAAGACGAAAACATTCTCAATTTATTCGTGTCATCATCACTCCTAAATGTACGGTATCACCATGCCCGTTATGACGCTCTGTCGATCAAAAAATAACGATCGAATATTGTTGGTTCTGGATTTATCACCTTTTTTATCAGTTGATAATAGCCACTTTTATGTCTTTCTACATTTTATGTGAGAAATCGTAAAATGGCACCTAAAATATTGGCATGAAAGCTCCAACGATACTCTTAAGTGTTTCCATGGGAGTAGATGTTTGATTTTCAGATAATTGACCCATTTTCATGAATAAATATTATATGTGATTCTATAATATATTATGATGACAATGTCTCTGTCTTTCTTTGAATTATGCATAACATATCTGTCGTTATCCAAATATTATTTCTATTAAATATATAGACAAATACGAAATTCAATGATGTTTTAAATATGTATGAAAAAATTAAACGATATTTCATAAATATTGATGTTATTATAATATAAAATAATTTCGAATTCGTATAATAAGCGGTTGAACTCTGTTTATATTTCTGTGCATAAAATATCACGTTTCTCAATATCATATTAAATTTCAGCATATCAAATTCAAAAAGTTATTCGTTATCTTTATTTTCATTTTTATAGATCCCTCTGGATTATTTTTAGTACCGTAAACGTCTTCTTACTATATATAAATATAAGTTTCAAATAAAAATTAATTTTAATGATATTGGTTACCATTCGATTTACAATGTATGGTTTTGAAGTATCCTGCAACAAGAATCCATCCGGTACATAAAATAAAACTAACGACGCCAAGTTTCAAATATCAAACAGCCTTACATCCACACATTTTTTCGCTTGAAAAAAAAAACATCAAATCAATAAATTGTCTGGAAAAAATACAATATATAATGTATAGAAACGTATACATTGAATATTGTAGATTTTTCCAATTTCATCCCAACACCTATAGCGAATACCGTGTAAAACGTCACGTACGTAGCCTCACGTATATCGTAATAAATTTACGGCGCTTTTATTGACGTTGTTGTTTTTTTTTTTCAGTACACAAGAGACAAGTGATTGAGGACACGAAACCGTTGAAAAAAGTCTTTCATAAATCTTAATGGGGTTCGCGGGTTGGTTCGTCGAACTGAATAATCTGTTAAAGTGCAATGACTTGTATTATACGTCGCTTTTCCGTCATCGGTGAACCGCGAAAATTGCTAACTAACCAACGTAGCTCTTCGGAATCCTCGGTTTCTATTATACGTGTATAATATAATAGTATGCTGAATACAAGGTACAGTATAAGGTTAGTTTTTTTCGGTCTTGTGTATGGTACTTTTCGTTTTGCTCTGACGTTGAAAAATCATTCGCATAAGTCTGTATCATTGCTCACGAAAGTGTGTTACTTCAAATGGATTGTTGTTAAGAAAAAGGGTTTGTATTTTTTATTTGTTGCAATTTATATGGTTTTTTTATTTGAAAAATACGGAGAATATTTAATTTGATCCTAGAATCATTTTTTCTCGTTTCTATTGCGGGTATCTTTAAGCGATCTTAAAATATTTATTTCTTCAACAAACTTGATACGAAATACTATAAATTTAAACTTCATTTATCAAATGTAAAATTGTTGTATTATTTTGTTTAGATTTATGAATTTATTCCTACTATATTTCAAAATTAATTTTCTTAATCAACCGAACCCACATGAGCTCTATTTGATTATTGTGATCACGCACCTCATTTTCCTTTTCTTAAGTTTCATCCGTACGAGACCTCAATAAAATATACACGATTAAAAATAATAATACTCCAATTAGTAAGCAAAACTGACATCATTTAACCCAAACACGTTCATTTAATCCCGCATGTCAAAAAATATATATAGCATTATCCAAATATACAAATATTTGACAACCCGGAATTACCACTTGATCTACCAAACCGCTCATTACGCCCACGCGCAAAATCAATTTCCAGCAAATATCGACTAATGCGTATCGAATTTTCAGCAAATTATTGCATAACCCACTGCCAATTTCATAAAAGGGAAACGATACCGGTTTACATCACGGTGGTATTTCGTCATTACCGCCCTTATACATTCATTAGTGGAAATTTACGGCGTTATCTTCAACAACACAGCTTTCGCTAAGTCGCGTAAAATTCGCACTCGATTGTCATCATTATGCAAATTTTGCGTCATTGTTGTGGTGTGGATTGCGGTCGACCTTTCAATTAATCAAATCGTTTTATAAACGCGATTCGTTTCGTAACATTTTCAGCTATGTTGGATACCAGATTTGTTCGCGGAGTTTGTACTTGTTATAGGTTTTCCTGATATAAATTTCCCTTAGGAAATTTCGGAAAACGTTCGCTTCGTGTGCGCGAGATCGACAAATAATTATATGGTTATTAACTGATATTTATTTCGAGAAATAATTTTGTTGTTTAAATAAATTTCATGATTGAATGTAAGTAAACAAAACACTCGTCGCTGAAAAATGTTCGCTTATTTTTTTTTTTAAGAAAACTTGAACACGAGTGCCGTTCATTTAAGCTAATATTAAAAATACGTGTTTTTTATACTTATAATAAATAAATTCTTCAAAATTAATGAAATAATTGAAAGCTATAAAAAAAATTTCAAATGAGTTTTAGCAGAAAATAGAATCAATTTAACCTGAATAAATAAACTTAATTGGAAACAAACAAGCGTTACGTACTTCAAAATATGCTCAAAAAACTCAATACCACTCTTTTTGTATTTTGACATTGCATACCCCCGAAAATAACACCTATCCCGAAAATAAGACCGACTATGATTTTAAAGGATGGTTTTAATATAAGACCTACCCCGAAAATCAGACCTAGTGAAAAAAACATCGCATTGATATTGCATATGTATGAAGGTGCTCGAGCGGCAATTCTCCGGTATGGCGAAATGTGTCTTTATTTAAATTTAGCATTATTTAAAATTGAATTTAGCTTTAATTTAAATCTAGCATCAAATGAGCCATATTTGGTTTATGTTCTAATTTTGAGTACTAACCTAAACTAACCTAACTTAAAGGTAAGAAGGTGATTCATTTAGACAAAGTAGCTATCCAGGAACAAAGTGTGAACTTAACTTTTTTGACGTTTCTCTATAATAAGTCATAACAAATATTAATAATATGACAATTATTTTAAAAATATTTTTTTATTTGGTTATACTTGACTTTTTCTTTATTATTTTTTTAATATATTACATGTATTTAGTTTGTCATTGTATTTTTCTTTGCATACTTTTTTTAATTATATATAAAAAATGATTTAAAAGAAGGTTTTAATATGACTTACCCCGAAAATAAGACCTAGTGCAGTTTTCGAGCGTAAAATTAATATAAGACCGGGTCTTATTTTTGGGGAAACACGGTATATATGTTCTCTGCATTTTTTTTCATCCAAATTGCAAAGCTACGTTTTCGTTAACAACCAGTCATTAAAACATGCAATGCACACCAATTTGTATGCAACCGTGAGTCGTTGTTAGCGAAGCGAGTTCACGTGCCCTTTTAACAACCATACTTTTACACTTATAAAAACAACGTACAACAATATTTTGTATACATTTTCGTATGTCGGCGTACTTTCGTATTCGCGTGTTCGCCTGCGAAAGTATAAACTTTCAGGACTCGTACTTGAAACGAAACTTTCGAAGTATGATCTTACGTTTGGTGTTTGCTGGGAAAAAATACGTTTTTGTGTGAACGTTTTATTTGTTTTTGGCTTTTCGTGTTGCTTTTGTGTGGTTTTCGATATGATTTGACACTTGATGGCTCAATATGGATGAAATTGAGTATTCTGTGAATCGTTTGATAAAAATTGCACAAGAAGTTTTTTTAGAAAAATTTAGAATATATTTGATAGGGAATAATTTTAAATTCTCACTTATTGCGAAACATAAAATACATGTAAGTCGTATAAATGAAATATTGTAAATTTAATGGAATCCACTCATAAAATATAAGTATTATTTATATATATTTCCCGATAAACAATATTGAAAAATATTTATTGTTTCACTCGTATCTGATATCGCTAATTGATTTTCAAAGAAAAAATAATATAATAATACAATAATAAGTCAATTATGAAATTATTAATATTCGTTTTGGAGGATTTCTTTCCGTAGAATTTTCCATATAAATAATTGGTTTTCTTGATAATTTGAAGGAGCGTATCGTTTATACTAGAGTATCGAATTACAATTAAATATGCTAACGATTGAATTTCAATTTCACTAAAGGTCATAAAATATAACGTGAAATTTACTGCCGTCACGTGTACGAAACGCACGTCGGAAATATATTTCAGATCATTTAAAACAGTATGAAAAATATACATTATACGAACATATTTCACACTGAAAAAAGTAGGCCATCGTTATCTTAACATGGAAAAGTTTCACGCATCACATAATATTGGATAGACGTCCCACATGACTTGACTAAATCTCTGAAAACGCATTCAATGGAGACTAAACACCTTAGAAGCCTCCCGTAAATTCTCATATACTCCTCCGCATGTTAAAGGCCATTTTGCAAAAGCTTCGATTTGCGGAAAGTGCGAAAATTTCACACTTTGCTTACCACGATCGTAGTCTCGTACGTGTTGCTGAATTTCGGATAGTTTCATTTCGGATTCAGAGTGGGATCCGCTTCGAACTGTCTCCATTGATTCTCGAAAGGTGGTTATTTTAAAAAACTGAATTTTTAAAGTGTGCTTTCAGCATAGCTTTATACTCGGAAATAGTCAAACGAGGTTTTTCGTATTTCAGCCACGCATCGTTTACTGCGTCACGTACGAAAAAGAGTTCACTCACAGAATAATATGTATAGATATCAAGATTTACTGAGAAATATACTTGTGTTCTTTTTTTCTTGTTTCTAACACAACATAGCCGTAAGGTATGAATTTATGTGGTGTTACATGCTGCGAGTTTTAAAATATCAAGCTATTTTTTTTTAATATAACTACAAATTTGGAAAAGAATATCTCATAAAAAAAATCATTTTATATTACAATTTTAAATTATATTTATACTTTATTTTAATTCAACTAAAAACTTTTCAATCTTATGAAAAGAATGATTATTATTTAGAATCGTATATTTTTAAGCTTCGAATATCAAGAAACTCGATAAGAAATAACAGCAAAATATAAAATGAAAATATTGCGGTTTAATTGTTTCATTTTCATATGAAAATACTTCGAAACGAAACGCAATATGGCACTAAAAGTTCCGTGCAACAAGTCCTCATAAAGCTTTCAGTGCTCTCTGAATTAAACGCGAGCCATATGGTTAGGACGTAACAATATGAATTTACACTATGAGCGGAAATTTACTTGTTTTCCAATTAGCAAATTATTCGTTTCGGAATTCCAATAAAAGCCAAGCCGTGCCTCGTTTGTTGACTCGTTTGTAAAAAGTCAAATTCGAGTGAAATTGATTACTGTAAATAAATTTCTAAAAGTTGTTTAAATAATACTTAGTTTACACGAAAGAGTTAAAATTTCATCACGAAGTTAGATTGATTAAATTTGTTGGACCGCTTTCACAAATAAATTTTATTTCATAAAATCAAATTAAAGCGGAACATTCAAATCTTTCTCACGTTATAAAAATAGCAGATTCATATTTATCGAATAGATTTTTTATTCATACGGAACTATCATGTAAACAATCGATTCATCACCCTTATAAATTTTTCATACTATTGCGTAAAAGCTTTTCCAAATATAATAGTCTGTGAAACACGTATCGTATAAACGACATCAAACAGTGAAGCAATAATGTGTGAGATAGTCCTACGTGGTATTTGCTCAGCTGAATCTCGTTTCAGCACTATCCGTTGTTATATTTTCAGCTGAAACGAAATCCACACCCGACGATGCAGCGAAGTTTTCCATTCGAAAATAATGCCGTTTTAATTCGGAGCAATTTCCGCATTCCAAAACCGTTACGTTTTTTTTACCCACTCTCGGTGCTGAAACGTTATCTCTCCCGTTGCTGAAGTATCCGCAAACAGCACTCAAATATAAATTAACAGCGATCGATTTATTAGAGGACACGTTTTTTTGGTGTTTCGTTTTCGTTATTGGCCCTTCGGAGCCATATTTCATTTTCGTTTTGCCGCCGCCGAGCTGTCAACTGCGTAAACAAATTACGTTCGGACAAATGGAAAATTTCATTATACGCCTTTACGTGTCGAGAAACGTATTGTCGGGTTATTGTTTTGTTTGTGGATTGAAAAATGGGAATATTATTCACATGGTGAGTCATAACTGTGACGAAATCGGTTTCGTTGAATAATTTGAGTTAAAAAAAACTATAAAAATATTTATGGTTGAAAAGTTTTAGGTTTATTTTTTAATTGGAGTTTAACTAAAAAAATTACAGTTATCAAAAAAGCATGAATAATTTGATCGTCTTATTATTTTCAGTTTTATCGTTCAATTGGGTATATAGAAAATATTTTGAAGAGACTTACATGTGTCATTATAATATCATATTACCGAGAAGTCAATTCTATAATTGCGAAAGTTTTCGGTTCGATTAATTATATTGAAATTCTATTTCGAAGATATTTTACGTTCAATTCGTCAAATATTCAAAAATTATATACCAACAGAAACTAAAACTAGACCAATTTGATCTGTAAATCGGATTAAGAAAAGTATTTTTAAAGATTGACATTTGAAAACTGAGTACATCATGATTTTATTATTTTATTTTCCGAAATACAATTTTCACTTAGGGAAATTCAAAAGTTTTTTCGAAACACCTCTTGAGAATATTTCGTATCTCTCAGCTTTAAAATGTCCAAGTAGGATTTAAATTGAAAATAGAACTAATATCACAAGCAAATATATTTATATCTCGTTCAATTTTCTTCAAATTTGATAGAATTATTATTATATAATATCTGATCAAGAGTATTTGATGGCTTAGCAACTAAAAAATTACCAAAAGGCTTAATATTATTATTGACAATCTACTTCTCACAATTTATATATTTAATGATTTTATTACGAAGGTCTTAACCGCCAAATTTATACAGAATCCTAATTTCAGCGACCAATTACATTTTTACGAGTCCGTTAACTGTTATTTTCACGATGCGTTATTTTGAAAGGCCGCATCTAAGTCCCCTTTACGATTAGGATATTCTGACGTCATGCAATTAAATGGGAAGGAAATGCAAATTCTCGCAATTGTAAATCTTATTTGTCCCTGTCGGCGAAACAATTTAAATGCGAATTTTCAACTGTTAATAAAACGCTGAAACATTTAGAGCGAACGTTGGATTAGTCAAATTCTTTCGTTTTCCATGAAAAAGTTTAATTTCTGATGAAATTCTTCCCTTTATTTTAATTTAAACTCATCATGTCAATATGTATTAAAATATTCCGTTTCATATCAAATATTGGTTTGATTCACTTTCATATTCAGTTTCCTTTTAAAGATTGTCTAAAGATAGTCGATTTTCAAATTGAATGCAAAACGAGTCGCGCTCAAAGACATTTCGTCCTTTTATCTCCTCGTTTCAATATAATATATGCAAAAGCACATTATTTTTTAATAAAAAAAAATATTCTAAAGAATTGATTAAAATATATTAAAACACATCTTCTAATACGACTCACCGCAAAAGATATCACACCACTTGTGTGCGAAAATAAAAATGAATGGCTTACTATCGGATCCAGCTCTCGGAGGCGAAGACAGGTGTCAGACGTAAGAACGTTCGAGCTTTTTTTCAGGCCTCTGGCTTTTCAGCCTTCACGTATGGAGGACGCTTACAAATCTGGATGATTCCTTTTCTCAGGATGAATATCTTTTCAAAGGTCGTAAACACGAGAACGACGTGGTGGGATTACGTCGCTTGTCATACGCGTGTCGAATTCAATTGCTTGTATTAAATAGAATTTTTCGATTTTCTTGCAGGTCAGATATTTTTCAGATTATTTTTCGTTTTACTGTCGAAAAAGTATGATCCATATTTATATATAAATTCTTTGTTATAAAAAAGATTTTCATAATGAAATACATGTTTATAGTTGATCGAAAACTATATGATTAAATTACCCTCAAAATTTTCAAAATGTATACATTTCAAACAAAATATTATTGATTCGGTTTATATAAAGATCAAACATCAATATTGTTTTCAACTCATAAATACAAAAATAGAATATTTAAATTATTCGTTATATCAAAATGAGATTTATTAAAATGTTTTAACAAACATTTATTTTATTAAATGCACGTTTAAATTTTTCCCATTAAGTATTACAGATCAACTTGTATACAAACAATTGAAAATCATCCGAATACGTTTTATAATGAATTAGTCAAAAGTTCATTGTCTTGAATTTCGTTTTCTCTGGTGTTAATTGTGCTATCTTTAATTAGTAACTTTATACAAAACGATAAAGCCGCGTTGTATAAAGTCATTTCGGGGAGTAAATGGATATTTCGGATATACTTTTTTATGTATCTGTCGTGTGAAAAAAACATTAACCGAATATTCAGTCTGTTTGTAATGAAAGAAATAAAGGAAATGCATGTCTCTTTTATGACTGCACGGGGAAGCGATGAAATTACATTTAAAAAGATCACACTCTTAACGATTAAAAATTATTTTCTTATTAAGTGATTGTATTCAATTTTTATCGTTATTTAGAATGAGTTGAAAAAACTCAAATAATTATACAAAATTACAAATTGTAACATAAATAATTATTTCATTTTGTACGAAAGCAAACAACGTTTATTCAATTCAATTCATTTCAATTCTGACCCTATCAATAAACATGGCTATGCATAAAATTATAACGATCCACCTCGAAGCGTTCAAACCGGACTGACCCTAATTTTGAATATAAAACAATCGAAATATTTTCGATTTTCATTCAAATATTTGCACAAAATCTACATTTCTTACACGCAAATGTTAATTACGAATATAATTTTTAATGGCGCACAAATTATCCCACACACGCATAATTGCGCCACTATAATAACCGTTTATCAACGCTAAATACCACTCGTGACAAGCGCTAAAATATTACACACCGAAATTCGGGCAATTAACCGCCCCCTTTGACGGCCTCTGCTGTATCGTCTTACCGCGATTAACCTGAAAAAAAAACTAGGATTCGTTCCAGTCCATTAAGCTCAAGAATCAAGTTCGGATCCCGAGCCGCAAAGGGTCGGAGGCTGCTAAAACCCCGGTTTTAAGGTCGCTGAAACGACAAACATTTGGAGAATATGAAGACCAAGTATTTTGAGAAAATTTTACGCATCCCGGTGACGAGTTTTCCACGGAAAGTCGTAAAAAAAGGCACTAAACTAAATACTACCTAGACCCCTGCTTCAATTGTACAACAATGTACTAGTAGAATATTTTTTTAATTTATTTTTTTTTTAATAATAAATATCTTGCACAAAAGTGTTAAATAATACAATACCACTTTTAAATAAGATCATAGGTAATTTTTAATTTTGAGATTTCCTGAAAAATTCAAATTATTTGAAAAACTTAATCTCCCGATAAAAGGCATAGAAAATGTTTCAAATTAACTGAAGTGTTGGTACAGAAATTAAAACCGCACATTGAAAAATGGGAGCGCCTTTTTCTGTGAAAATTGTAGGAAATTTCAGAGCATTCCTATCTTCAATTTTCGTTTTTTTTTATTGCAATAATGTAGTGCTATGGTGAGCTAGAAAAAGCTTACCCATTTTCTTTTATAATTGAGCGATGTTTGTTCGCCGCGCGAGAGCCAAGCCCTTATTTATGGGTGGCAATTAGTTCTAACTTCAACGCTGAATTTGCGACATTTACATATTTGCGGAGTAGCACCGTTTGAAAGTCGTACGGAAATTAGTTTTAATATTTTTGTCCGTTTGTCTGAGTTGTTGGAGACGTGCGCTACTCGTTTTTGTAGCAATTAAGTTAGGTAATTGAAAAAACGAATATAACTTTTCTTATTTTACAAGTTTGAGTAATGTATTATTTACAATTTTTTCAAATAAAATATGTTGGATCTCAAATAAACTACATCTTGAAATCAATTCAGAATTCAGTTATTAGTATTCCAGGTGACGATTTTTGATATCGTGTATCTTGAATACAAAACGCGAAATTACCGAATTTGGGTCAGAATATTTGGAAATTATTGTTACACATTTTTTCAAATGGCACAATTGTGAAAAAATCGTGAGCCACATACATTATGGCACACCATAAAACGAAATTTTTGAATTTAACTTATATTCATTTAAAATTTAACATAGGAATACTTTTAAAATATAAACGTTATGTTCCCCTTAAACTTTTCATAAACCGTATTTTGCTTACAGTACAAAATACGATTATGAAAATAGAAAGCGTGTAAGCTTTCCAACTCGACGAATATCCCATTTTATTATCGCGAAGCGCATAAAAAATACCAATATTTCAATAAAAAAAACTTTGTCGAATTTCCATATTTTATAAATGGTGTTTTCGTTCCGTCGAACGACAAAGAGAGTGGGCGTGTTTGAAAAGGCCAATGTGTGTGTACATTCACTCACGTACACCTTTTTTTACCGATTGACTTTTATTCCCATATCAACGCCTCCGCAAGAACTTTTCAGCTGAAAGATGGACCTGGCGAAAAGTTCCGGCTTTTTAAAATGTTCCTTTCGACAACCAACATTCCTATATCTGCTTTATTTTGAATGGATGTCTCCTCCGTGGTTTATCCCACTTAAATACGAATAGCTGAAAATGTGTCTGTTACAGACGGCTACTTTCGAAGTAAGTAGATTTAATTATGTAATAGAATATCTAACGTCAATCGGTGAATCTTATATGGACGCTTAAAAGCTTCAACTAAATCGAACAATTAATTTAATTTTGCTTAAAGATGATATTCAGTTTTGATATTTTAACGTGCTGAAAACGTAACCCATTTCTTTTTCAATGGAAATCAAAATTTTTATCTGAATGTGGCTTTCAGAAGCACACCCACATACGGTCAGCCAATTCGATAATACATCCCTTCTATCCGAACAAATTTACATGTGGACCGACAAAGGTCTTACGTTCCTCTTGGGGAATCGTGATTTTGAATAATAGATATGTATTTTCCATGTAAAAGCCACAAAATGAGGCATTAGCAAATGTGATGTACATGCGGCGAATCGTTAAGTTTCGGTTCCATATCAGAAGTTTGAGAAATCACACATCAAAAATTCGACTAAAAATAACATTTTATAAGCTTTGAAAACGTACTCACTTCGTATTTTTGTCAACGTTATCTGATTTTCCTTATACGTCTTGGATATAAGATAATATTGGATAAAACGAAAACTATCTCAAGAAAATAGTTTTACGAAACCCGTTTCGGTTGAATATTGCCTGTCCGTTTGTAAACGTTCTAGAAAGCGAACAATGTAGCACTTATACATATTTCAGTTTACAGTGAAATTTTTGATTTGAAATAAAATAAACTTATCTTATATAATGGTAATCATTTTTTGTAAATTTATATCCTTTTGAAATTGAAATAAATATGAAAATAATATTTTTTCATCTTAAAAAATTGAAGATAACATCAAAGAAACCTTTCTTTGGAATTTTGTTTGATAGTTAATTGTAAATGCAATTTCTTTGAAAAAGAATCATGCACTACCACTAACTACGTATAATAAAATAATCGGAGATTAAATTAAGTATGTGTTGCAATAATGATAAATCAAATATCAAATTAAATGTAAAAATTTTCTTCGAAATCAAATTTTCTTTTGAAAAACATAAAATAAAACCGTGAGTTATTGTGAAAATACGTGAACAAGCTTTAATGTTACTATTTCATAAAAAAAATTGATGCAAACTGAATTTGAAATTATAATATAATATATTTGCATTTTATCGAGTCTAAGCAGTCAAAATACAATTGATATACATATAATATTGTACGTATAATATGTGGTGTACAATATCGAACTAGATTAGATTTCACACTTAAAAAGCAATACTACATTCTGCGAGATCACAGACAGTATTTGTATGCTAAAATCAGCGTAACACAACAGAACTTCAAAAGCATGGAAATATACATATTATGTTGTAAGAAGAATAGAATCACAACTCACGATTTTCATTTTAATACACGAAGTTACAATCAAAATCCGAAAAAGTATTTTTTTTTTTGTGTGCTAGTGTATAATTCAATTTATTTATTTTTTCATAAATATATAAGGTTCGGAAACTCTTCCTAAACCATAAACGAAAGACAAAATGACTAACTTTACCCTTCCAGAAAAACAAAGGTTAATTTCTGAGAAAAGCGGAAAGGAATAAATGCTCCCGATAGAGTGGTAAACCATTTTTGCATCAATATTTCACCTTTGCTACCATCATACATAACAAAGCCTTCCCGATACTATTAAAAATTCAAACATTTTTAAAATAATAACTCGCGAGGAGTCAAACACTAAAACCACCGATCAAAATTTATTCGATATTTCTAATATAATTTAATCGGGGTGACTTGTCTAATTTCATGACACATCTAATTCGGTGAAAGTCGGGATATGTTGATTTTTTAAGTATTGCCGACGAGTTTTAGAGAACTATATTTACTAAAAGTTTAACATTATATACACGAATTCATGATGATATAATCAATTGATAACCTTTCACGTATGATGCTATTATAAACATGTTTGGCGACGATTTTTTTCTTCGCTATGCGAAGTACATACGTGATTCAAATGAGCAAAACAAATTTTTTGATCTACACAAAAAAAATTTTACTCTCATTAAATATAACAGGAGTATATGTAAAAGTTTATGGCATTTTTTATTAAAATATTTACAGGTATGGGTACAGCGTTAAGAATCTTAGCATTATTTTACTATTTTATATTAAGATAACAAGTTTAAGTTTTAAGATAAATTATAAATAATAGTTGCGCAGATATCTTATAGTCAGTATTGATAAGAATATCATTATTAAAATTATTTTAATTAAGAAAAACTTTTTTTTAATATACTTCTGTTTTCATTGAAACTGCAATAAGTGTTTAAATACAATTTCCAGTTGTTTTGAAAAAATATTACTAATGGTAAATATTCTGTAACATTTCAATGCTAATCTTTTTATTATCAAAAAAATAGTATTATGAAACTTTTTTGAAAATTGAGTATATTGTTACCGAATTATATGACCACCTATCACGGAATCAGTCAGAATAACGCGAAACTAGACGTCTCAGATTCGATCATTTGAGAAGATGTCAAACGAAATTGGTGATGAATTACATCTAAATAATGGTTTGATGAAATAAATAAGGTTGGCGTTTTATAATTATAAGTTTTTTTTAATTATTTTACTATACAATTCAAGATAATGACAAACAAGCGCTTAGCATCACAAAATTAGACAAGTCTCCCCTATATAAAAATATATTTCATCATTTTCTAAATCCGTATTAAAATAATCAAAGCCCGTTTTTTCATACAAGCACAAAATAAATGTACTCCAGCGTGGAGATTACGTCCATGATCGGACATAAAAGCCGTAAGGGGGCGATGCGAGTTTTGAACCTGCACTCCTTATATGACATTATATGGAGGCTAGCTAGTATGAATGGAGTTGTCTCGCGTAACTTCATCCTGCGGGATTACTCGCGGGACCGCTCTCCGACCACACACGTAATGCGAATCCGGACTGGGTACGTCGTAAAAATAATGTGCAGCCTCGGGAATATCCTGCCGGCTATAAATAAGGATCATTCCCACCCACCGGCCACCCGAGAACGTCATCTGAAAGGTGGATCATCGGGATGGATCGTTTTAGAGACGTCTTCGAGGGTGACTAGATTGAAACTGGGTTCGTTTCGTTCTTGATGCAGCGATTAGGGATTTGTTAGGTTTTTTTATGTGTTTTGGAATAGAATGTGAGATTTTTTTAGTGCTTTTATACATCAAATGTATGTGCTATATTTTCATATTCAAAAAAAAGTTATGAAGAGATAGTATCGTGTTGAGCATTACGCTGACTGACATATGTTCGATTTTTTCTAATTAAAGTATTTGGGTTGTGTTAAAAAATGTATAGTATGAAAATGTGAAGGTTTTCATTAGGATATTCCAAAAGGTTGGAGTTTTTTTTTCGAATATCGTGCACAAATTTTTTTCCGACGTCGGATTGAAGGTACGGGTGGTGGCTTTGAACCTTTTCCAAGGCTGAAGGTATCAAAATTAAATTATGGACGTCAATTTGTCGTGGTTTCCAAACAAATATTTTTGCACAAGTAAAATTTCAATAAAATAAATTTTAAATTCTTAATTTTCATTGAAAAATGTTTCATAAAATATGTAAGCTATTTCATCTTAGGAATCAAAATTAATTGAATTTAAATAAAAAAATATTTTATATTAAAAATAATAAATTATGCATTATGCAACAAGATCGGATTGAGCTTTTTTGACGAACACCATTATATTTAGTACTAATATCGTAGTCTTGTAGTTTTATTTGAGAAATGATTCATTCTATTTTTATAAATATCGAAATGTTCAATTTACATATACATATAATAATTTGATAGAGTTAACGAGTGTAATCTAAATAATTATGTTCGTGAATTTCAAATATTCAAACAAAATGTATTATTTTGAATAAGTAATGTTATAATTATTTCGTAAGATATCGTTTCATTTTTCAGAATAAATATTAATATGAATACGAATGTGAAAAATTGACTCTGGATTTAACAACTGATGAGTGAATTTGTAACATTTCCGACATTCGAATCGAATATTGAATACATCACACGTACAATAAAAGATACAGAAATGGATTCAAGAACATATTTCTCATAGAAATATCAGAAACATTTTGAAATATTTTTCCTTAAAAACTATACGTTTTTAAATCTTCAAACCGATTTTTTATAACGAAAATTATTATTTAATTTTTTCTTCCTCTCAACATTGATAGCTCGTTTAAAAATTAAAAAATTAAAAAAATCTCTAAATAAATTTTACAATTTACCATTACTATCCCATAACCAAACCCACCCCTGTACTTATCATCGAAATGGCCAATTTTCAGCCTTTTTTAGCCAATGCAGAAGCACTACATTTGCAAGGACTAGATATGCAAGCTTTAGAGCCACCACCAACGCAAAATGGCTTCGAATTCGAACCGTTCAAATTTCCAGAGTGAATAAGAAAAATCGAAAACTTAATAAAACGGCGAGAAATTTGATATTTTTCACGACTCATATGATTGATAAGGAAAAGCGTCGGATATATTTAGATTAAACGTCTCCGATTTATACGAGTGGGTGGATTTTTTCAAAAAAGATTTAATAATTAGACGGATAAATGTAGAACAAAAATAATTAATTTAAATTGAAGCAATTACATAATAATCGTTGGAAATTTTCTATATGGAAACAAAATAAGACAAAAATAATTTTTTATTCCTGAAATTTTCACAAAACGGAAAATTTTCCAACAGCTATAATAATAACGGAAGATAAACTGCTGTTACAAAATCCGGATCGCCATGCCGTACTTATGACTTTACATATTTTATTTCGAGGACGAAAAAAACATATAGGAAAAAGGCGGTGATCCTGTTTTTAATGATACCAATTTAATTTTCCGACCGAGTGAAATTTCATTATTCCCGGCGGATGGTCATCGGGGATTAGCTCCGCGTCCCGGCGATATTCAATATGAAACTCGCTTATTAATAAACTGTCTCCAATCATCCGAGTATAAAATCAATTTCAGGAAAAATGGATTAGTCTCGAGTTAGGTTTCGAGTTTATTAAGAGTTTTTTTGATTAATTTTCAATGTTTTCTTTGTTCGTGGACTGTTGAATTTGAATAATCTTAATGTTTTGTGATCCAATTTTAGATTGGAATCTTCGATGTTCGTGTATCTTGTTAATATCAAGAAATTTCAACAGATCATGTCCTATTATTATAATAATAATCGTGTTAAATGCGTTCAAATATAGAATGGTTTAACATTTTACTATATGTTATTAAAACTTATTACCAAATTTAAATTTTTCATGTTTTCGAATAATATAAAATATTTATTTTTTTAGAAAGACTGGCTAATATTACACTACGAAAGTATTTATGTTTAGAATTATTCTGTAAGTCGTTTTCTAAGAACCAGAATCAAGTAAATATAGTAAGATGAAAAAAATACTAATTATTTAAATTCAGTTAATTTTCATAAGTTATTAAATTAAAATTTTCTCAAAAGGATGTTCTGTCAACCGTAATATTTTAGATAGCCTTCTACCTTGATTCTCAAATATTTATCGTAAGCATCTTCTTTGAGCATTTTCAAACGATGTATATAATATCCACATTAAATATGTTTTACTTTTGATACTAAGACCTGTGTACCTTGAACTTTTAATTTGATTTGAAAAATTTTATTTTACGATCCCATAATATTCCGAGTGATGAACGTGCTCTTTATTGAACCTTTATTATCTAAGTAGTCAGTTACATGATTCGTAGATCAATGTCGATATATTAATAACATCTGTCATTGTTTTAGATTTTAATTTAAATTTTCAATATTTCATCCCATTCTTCTTACTAAGAGGATTTGTTGGAGATTTCATTGTTATCCATAAGCTTCCCTTTCAATAGATCTAAAGATAATTTCATTCTGTGCACCTTTAATTAACTTTGCCGCAATAAATATAAATGTATCGGCCAATCTGTGTCTTTTATATTCGATTATCTGGGTAATCTCCTATTGTAAATATTTAAGGCTATTTATGGAACCATTTAAAATACAAAAATACCGGGAAAATTTTTCTTTTTTTTTTTACAATCCCTGTTAATGAAATCATCATTGATATCAACGATTCAATATAGAAATTAATGGACTATTTTAAGAAACTAATTTTATTTGTTTACTTTCGGAACGCAAAAAAAAATTTTTTGGCAAAAATTTGCGTAATAAATTTTCAAAGAAAAAACAACCATTTATTAATCTATCGAAAAAGAAAAATGAAACAATTTTCATCAAACTCATGCATCGACAATTTTCTTTGCTTTTCCTTCGTATATTATGATTATCCAACTCTTTATCAATACATTTTTTTATTTAATTTTTTTATAATATAATAATTTTTCTGTTGAAAAAAAAATTTCAATCTTATTCTATGTTTGACAAACATATGAAACTTCATTATCTTCTGCTTTTAGATAAAATTAAATTTGAATTCATTTTTCATGAAGGATCCATTAATTTTAAGCATAGCGTTAAAAATTCATAAATGAAAACTAAGAAAATAATCACTATTTTGTTAATTCGTTCATTATAAGTTTTGGCTATATCAATTTTGAACTAAATTATTTTCGAATTTTGGAAAATCATAAATGGTTCTCGAAAAATTTATCTAGTCTTCGATATGCATTTCCACCAAAGCACCCTTAAAAACTCACTTTTCCAATAACAAAATTCAAATTTATTTACAAATATATTGGAATATCATAAATAGAACCCACAACCACAAAACAATATTGAACTGATCCTCAACATTTATGAAACTGAATACGTGCTCCCGGACACGTAAGCGGCATTAATTCGCAAACAAATTACGCTGCAACAACTCCATTTGAATTATCCAAAATTAAACTAGGCACCGATGAATTGTTTGACACGTGAACCGAATATGCTTGTTTTCATTAATATTGTTTTTGGTTTCATAACATGGATGAAAGCTCAGTTTTCACGTCATCATTTGGTGATGAATATGCTTTCGCATATATTGATCGAATTTCAATGATATTCGTATCCGTCCGTATCCGTATTTTATGTAATTTAACCATATATTATGTAACTATAGTATGAGATGAAACTTTTTTAGACTATGAGACATCTTTCTGATTGATTATTTAAAAACGGTTAATAAATATAATATAAAATAATTCAAACATTACAATAATAAAAGTGTAATATATTTTTCAATGTTATAAATTAAACAAGTTTTTGAAATCAATCTATAAACCTTTGCAAATATTTGTAAGAGGCCTTTTTATAACTTCATATTCTCAAAACAAACAAGTCATATTCCAACCCGAACCTCATAACTCCAACAAAAAAGCGTAGCTGTCAATCCGAAATATTCCAATAATTCAATATACATTTCTAAAAGAAAACTCGGCACATTTCGATACATTAGTGAGTAAAAGGTCTGAAATTTTATTTTAGTCCGTATTTTATAACGCCTCCGCCAATAATGGGCGCACGATTGCTGAACAAATCAACAAAAGGACCATCTGTCGTTTTCGATTTTTTTATATTTTTGTTACTGTGACATTTCCATCCACTCCACACCAGGATAAACATTTGCGAACTTTGCGAAAATCTTGGCCCACACGTTTTGGATGATGCTTTGAGGCTGACTTTTTCGTTTCGCTTTTTATTTGTCACGTTTTGTCGAAGAATTGAAACGTGAAATTGACTGCGTGTTAATCGAATGAGCTTATGTGAATCCATAAAAATTCAATTGATCTAATCTACAGCATGTTCCAATTAAAGTATGTTGTTACTCAAACTTAGTTAATGAAATTTCTCAAGATTCATTATATTCTTGATGAAAAAATTAATAGAAATTTTCTATTGTGATAAAATTTTGGATGATATTATGTTATAGATTATTTTTTTAAACTGGTTGTTTGTACATTCAATGTAATTTATTTATAAAAAAAAGTTCATATCAATATTATTCTGGTTTAATATATTTTTATAAAAAGAGTTATTAATTTCGTAATATGATAAGATTATTTGTGTTTGAACGCGTTGAATTGTGCTAGTACTAAAAGTGATTTATTGTCAGCAATGAAATCTAATTGTTTTGCTTTCATTGAGATAACTTTGGATCTTGGAAACAGATAGTAAGTTCCGAAATTAATTGCGACAGAAACATATTTATATTATCTATACATAATTTTATTGCGATAGACTGAAATTCCTTGAATTATTGCAAACGTTTGGGGTTGAAATATAGATATGAAAAATGTTCATAATAATCGAAGAGCATTTGTTCTCCTACTTTTCATAGGCATTCAATACTAATGAATAAAATTATATAAGACCGTTTGAACTCAATTTAAGTTTCCGAGAAAAACAGAAACCATTCAATTCATACTAAATATATGTATTTTTTTCTTATAAACGAACCGAATCCAAAACACGTAAGCGTCCAGCACGAAAAGTTAAGCGTTAATATAAATTCTCATTAAAATAAATAATGCGTCACTGTAATACACGTGTTTGGCTTCGAGATTTTCACGGCGTAACTTTTTACGGAGAAAGTTTATTATCAAACCGTTTCCCCTGCTGAAATATTTATTAACTTTTATTTACTTCCGAAATTTCGCTGCTCTTTCCCGACTGCCAAACCGTCCCGATAACTAGATTAGCCCTCAAAGGCACAAATCGATTTAAAACTAGGTAATAAATTCGGCGTTACGATCTCACCGCGTTTATCGTCTTATGTACTCGGAAAACTTTGGGTGATAAATTGAAAAAGTTTAAATGTCATTCAAAAGGTGGTTATAATTAGACATTTTGATTGTGAGATGAACTTTGTCAACAGTTGCCCTTTACGTACGATCCGCTATTCAAAATTTCTTAATTCAGTTTTATTTACGAAAAAGCGATAATTACTCGAATATATTCAGAAGTGTTTTCTTTATGTTATTTTTGATAAAATTCTCTCATTAATTGCAGACTGAATAATATAATAGTACACGAAACGGGACTCGGGACTACAACGAATTAAGCGTAGCGGAAAATTGGCCGAATTTTCTTAATGTGCTGGAGCTTCTGCGCTTCAATTTCCCAAAATTTGCATAGCCCATGGCGCGGGCGGCGATCCGAAATGAAAATTAGCAAAAATATAACTTACCTTCCTCTAGATAGGGTCCAGCTCTGGCTACGGGCGCGAACTGGACCAGGGTGAGGAATGCGCAAAGCAAAATAAGTATCCAACCGCCCTTCATGCTGATGACACCTTCGCTGAAATCCGTTCCTGTTGAAGATTTTAGATTGGTTAGTATAATTTTCATGATAACAATTGAATTTTCGATTTATTGAACTGTACGGTTTTGAGATAAGATTAAAATGATTTAGCTTATGTTGTATATTTGACTAAAAGGCCGGCCTGGCTTCTATCGTAATTATCAATTTATAACGAATTCAACGAGTAATTTGAAACTAAAAACAAAGAGTAATAAAATCATTAATTATAGGCAAATGGATTAAATATTTCAATGAAAACAAAAACATTTTTTTTGGATAGATAATATTATATTTTCTGAACTGATATATCCATCGTAGTTATAAAATTAAATGATTTTTTTTCAATAACAGAAATATAAGATTTTGAATATGAATTAACTGCTATCATTTAAAAAGGTGTAAAGGATTTTCTTTTTTCTATTAATTATTCTAAAAAAAATTGTCTCATAAAAATTGTATAATTATTAATTTATAAAAAACGATATAGTTGCATACAAATATTACAATGGAACAAACAGAGAATGTTCTTTATCTGAAATCGGCTTTTCGTACATATGAAACTACGATAATCCACTTTGTTTCAGCCCATTAACACCGTACAAATGTTTCGTATTTGCCATGATAAGAGTTCGTGTAAGCTGCAAAGGTTTTACAAAAACTAACACTGATATATCTCAGTAATGAGAGCACACTTGTCTAGCGTAATTGCGTTCAAATGAAATATGCGTTAATTTGCATTATTTAACGAGAACGCACCATTATTTCGCTGAAACAATTCACGACATTATAAACAGAATATTTGATTTCAAATTTGTTCAGAACCAATTTAAAATATGTAATGGAAAATTCGCATATCCAACAACATATTTGTGGGGCTAATTGAAAGTCATTGGTATGTCACCAAAATATTATTAACCATGCTCAAATGGTTAGGCTGAACTATGGGCTAATTGTCATTATACATCATGCTATGTATAGTGACAATTAGCTCATAGCCCATAACAATAATTTGATAATAATTATTGTTAGTTAATTGCTTTAAATGTGTGTGTGTTTCAACTAAATCGGCGTTTTAACGGAGCTATGCGGTGAAATATTCCAAATATTCGATTTTCCTATTAAATTTCACGGTGAACAAAAAGCAGGGTCTCGTTTGGAATGTCAACTCTTTGAATTTTCTAATTGGAAATTTTCAAGTTTTCTCCAAAAGGCATCTTTTCAAAAGTTTGTTACAATAATGAAAAATTCACATTTCAAAGTGACACCTTTGAATTTCTAAATATTTTAATAATTCTAGATATTAATTTCTTTGATTAAAAATGAACCCTGGTTATTTTTTAGTATGTATTATACTTTACTTTCAATAACGTGAAAAATTATAGAGAAAAAAACGCTTGAAAACTCGGTCAAAAGGAATCGCACTTTCGCTTCAAATTTGCCTTTTAATTGGAAGTTCACTCTTTGAATTTTCACCAATATTAACATATTCATGTTTTATTTTCTATGCAAATTTCATGTTAATCGCGGATCATGAAACTTTTGATAAAGCACGCTCCCAACAAAAGTTTATCCATATACGCACGACGTATGTTTAAATTTTGAAAATTTCTTAAACTCAAATGTACACTTCTGAGAAAATTAAACAAAAGGACAAAATTTTCGCAAGCACCCACACATCTAAATATAGAAGCAGTAAGTTTTGAAACGAAATAGCCGTAAGACAAGTCTTCACCTATGAGAGTTAATTGAAGGAAAATATTTTGATTATGAATGTCTTAATTACGCCGAATTTCAAACGTAGTGTTATATAATCGAAGTAGTCCTTATATTATAGAGAGACTTTGTTCTTTCGGTTTTGTGAAAAATATACAACAACCTTCATATAAATTTCACGAGTTGAACATCCTTTTAACTTTGAAACTAAAACTCATCAGCACAATATGGAAGTACGCGTCGGTTGAGCTTCTTTACGCAGAAACAAAAATGTTGATAAGGCTTTTATTTTTTTCAGTGTTATTTTTTGTGTGAGTTTGACGTTTATTTATTTAATATAAAATTTTGTTATATTGAAATTTTCGTTGATATGAAATATTGCTTAGTTCTGTGTTACCATATGTTCACGCAAAGCTTTCGTTATGTGATCAAATTCCTTTGAATAATTTTATTTTATTTTACTATTCAAAATTTTTCATAATCGACATTACAAAATGGTAATATTTTTCAAAGCATTTAAAATTAATTTAAATCATGTTTTAATTTATGAGAACGTCTTTTTATTATATAAATAACAATGTATTAAAAAAACATCGATAAGTAATTTGATAAGATAAATAAATTGATTTTTTTTTCAGAGTATTTTCAAAAACATAACATTTTCAGAAAAAATAATGATTGAATAATAGCCTTTCTTATTAAATAATCAAGAAATATTTTTAAATGAAATCTAAACACAATTTGAATTTTTTTTTTTTTGAAACATTTGCATTTATATCGTTTTACAAATAAAAACACATATCGATAAAAAAAATCCGTTTTTTTTTTTTAATAAAGAAGAAAATGATTTTATTTTAGTATTTTCCCGTTGATTTTTAATAAGCCAAAGAAACATATTCAAAACAATATTTCATGAACATGCTTCTGAAAAAATCGATAAATCAACATTTCGGAAAAGCTTGAAATCTAGTAAAAACAATTTTTTTTTCCAAATTTTACCTATTTAAAAAAATCGTGATATAAAAAAATTCAAACAATAAACTATCCAACAAAAACTCACCAAAAACAAGGCGCCTCTCCGCCGCTCTAAGTCTTCACTCACCGAAGAAAACCACGCTTTTCCCGACCCCCCCAAAAAAAAAAAAAAACCCAACGGCGAAAAAAAAGATAAAAAAATTCAAAAATACAGCGTTTTCGCGCCAAGCGCGCGCGCACCACACGCGCGTACCCTGATACGCTAACACCCCTTCTGCTCTTCCTCGGAGGGGATGGGCGGGGCGGCGCGCGGCGTGCGGGGGGGGGGGGTCGGAGCGTGAGTGCGTGTGTGCGTGCGCGTCGGAAACGCGTCCCTGTCTGGATAGCGAGCGCAGTCCGCGGCCGCTTTTATAGGCGGCGCGGGGGTGAGGGATGCGCGCGCACCGCCCACTAGTGACGTGTTGGAGCGCTGCCGCCGCTACCCCTTTGGGGCCTATCCCTGCCTCGGTTTTGGGTTTTCGTATGGGTGTTTTTGATGTTGCATTGGTGCATTATCATTAATTTGTAAATGTCAGAATATTTATTTCGAGATCCGTTTGTTTTTCGCGTTGGTACGCCGTGTTTTTCCAACTGGCGCTCGCTGGTGATTTAGTCGCGCGCGATCGGAAATTGAACACATTGTTTTGAGTTGGAATGCGCGCAAATGTCACATGCGCGCATTTCGACCCAAAACAATGTGTTCTATTTTCGATCGCGCGCGACTAAATCTCCAGTGGGCGACTAGCCTAAGACGACTTATATTAATTTTGGCACCAAAAATTGCATTAGGATTTTTCGTGCATAACATTTTATACATATTTATTTAAGAAAACAAAATTTATTGAATTTTATGAAAATCATTTGAATATGTTTAGATTTAATTCAAATATAAATCTTCATATGTAAAATATATAACTTCTTCAAAATACATACTCTGCATGTTGAATATGCAGATTCAAGCTGATCTTTAAAGCTAAGCACCATTTGATAAAAACGTGATTTGACTATTTTTTTGAAAATGGATGATGTCGATATTTAACTTATTTATAAATACTCAAAAAATTTTATATTATGCGTTGAAAAAATATACTATATTATACATCAGAAAAACATTGACTTTTAACATGAATATCGTGGTCTATATTGAAGATTTTAAATTATCTCTTCACTGCTGGATTTTTGCTTGATATGTGTATTAAAATGTATCGTATGTAAATTTCATTATAAGCACGTGCAAAATTTATATACATTTCAATTTATTTTAATGGGTCGATGAAAATTGCATTTTTAGTAAAACAATTTTCTCGACATCGTGACATCGTATGAATAACGATGGAAACAAACATTACTTATCTTCGACACGTTCTCAACTATGAAACCAAATATTCCTTATTGCAAGTGACATTTCATGATAAATTGTCAAAATCGTTAGTATTTGCACGTGATGGTTTCTGAAACAATATCCAAAATATTTGTCGCAACGTATTTCATCGTACTTGTTAATATTATAATATAGATTATGTAAAAAACTTTACCTTGTCTTTATAAAATTTATGGTAATCACTGAATATATTGTCGTAACACAATGTTGAAAAGTTTTTTAAGTTTGCGTGCAAATATTTGTACTAATTTTAATATTTTTTCCAAACTTGAAATTAATTAATTGTATAAAAATAGTAGATTCACTTATTCAAAAAATATTGAATAAAAATTCGAAAAAGAACAAAAAATTATTTTATCAGACTTTTACCGAGAGTTTATTTACTTCCGAATTGAATTCTCTCGGAAAAATTAAATTTCTAAAAAGTTTAATATTACAAAAGTTTTCCCTCTTTCTGTTTCCACACAAATTGGAGAATTTTATGAAATAAAAAAATTTCGCCAGAACATAATATCCATACAATACAGTAATTTTTGTCGATGAATGAATGATCACGCTCGAAAGAAAATTTGTTAAAAAATTTCGATACGAAATAAAATGTAGAAATTATCGAAAATACTGACAATAATTAAAAACATTACGAAATAACCCACTTTTGAAAAAATCAGAGTAGGGTAACTTTAAATTGCGCACTCTTGACTTTACGAGAGTGGATCTTAAATGGTAACGGCGATCAAAAATGATAGCCTGCTCTTAATTATGCTACTTTGTCATTTTGAACATTAAAAAGCGATTCGCGGTAAAGAAATCAGAAATAACTTATAATTCGCCGAAAAAGTTGTTGAAGCCTTAATTAAAAATATATTTTTTCAACTCAGGTGCAAATAAAATTCTCGTTTCTAGGATTTTTTTCATATAAATACGTATACAGCACGTCTATAAATATGAACGATACAATTTTTTTGACCAAAACAAATATTATAAAAAGCGATTTTGCCTTTTTTATAATTATTTTTTGGGTATTTGTAATTAATACCCATCAGTTAGAGAGCTTTCGCGTTCATCGATGTATTATTATATTATATAAAATGGTTATAATCGATCGCTTTCTAGACGAATTGAATAATGACACCCGAATCTCGAATTACTTTAAAATTGAAAATTGTGGGTTCGCAAATTATATATTGAATCTACTTATTTAACAGGTCAGCGTTCTCTGACGTCAACCGTATATAAATATAAATATAGTTTATTTTGTTATACAACAGGTTTTCTTTTATCAAGATTTTGAAGAAATTTAAGTTTCAAATACGTTTTATGTCTCGCGTGTCGTCAATATTTTCGAAACAATGCGAAAATATATTTTTATCGTTTCAAAAGCACTTTTGTTTCTTTTGATATTGGTTCACATCAACTCAAGTTTTAATACTATTACGTGAAGTTAGAACATATTGTGTTCCGCAAACGATGCAAAAAGGTAAAATTTCTTAGAAACTGCACTCGTTATAGAAATTGAAGAACCGTTCATGGAAATGCATTATTTTTCTTGAATAAAAAATCTAAAAATATTCATTTTTTCATATTTTCACATAAAGAAAGACGCGCTTCGCGAGTACATTTGCACCGCATGTAAGGGGAATGACAGCAATCACGTAGGAAGACGTTCAATGTCTCAATTTTTCATCTCGACTATCTTATATGTTTTAAAGTACGATAATAAAACGAGTAGAATACCGCAACAAATGAAAACAGTTGATTAAATCGCTAGAAAACAATAGCCAGACCGAGTAACGGCGTCGTATTAGTTGCCGACTTTCCGCACTAATTTTGATCTACGACCGACATCCATATTGTGCAGATCCAGCCACGAGCAATACGACTCTAGACCATTAACGCTATTATTAAGTGAAAATGAAACGATTTTCCGTGGGTGGTGTTCGGGGAAAAACCGAATTTTCGCCGATTCATCGCTAAAAGCGATACGCTTTTCCGAACGTTCCAAAAATCGCAGAACGCTTGAATAATGAAAATTCAATCGATTCGGTTATTATAAATGCACGAGGGATTGTTAGATTTTTATTCGGTTTGTTCATTTTTCCCTTTTCTATTAAACTATTTAAGTTTTCATTTAAAGTTATGTTTCGAGTTGCAATCAAGTGGTGACTTTTACGAAGCCTTTTTTATTTTCCTGAAAACGATATCACACCTCTAGGGGTGCTATTCCCATAGGAAAATTGGAAAAGTTTCTCAAAGGAGTGCGGTTTACTGAGCGATGTTACGTCTATGTGAAAAAGTTACGTAGCTACCAACTGTGTGAAAAATGAAACATTCTTTTTCATTTAATAACTGTAGAGAATCCTATCAATTACATTAATTATAAATTTACTGTTTTGTTTATTTTATTATTTTTGAATTCAAACGAAAAATTTTTCCTCTTCTAATTTTTGTATCACAAAACCCATTATTTCGACATTTCTTTTTTTTTGGTCGTCTCAATGTAATGAGATTAATGAGGTAAAAGAAAATATTTCGTGTATTTTATTTGGATATCCAATATATACTGTAATATTTTGTGAAATGAAGACTCCATGTACGAACGACATTGTGTTTGAAATGTATACTACGCGATTATAAATTGTTTTTGATATTAAGAATAGAAAATTTTAATAAGGTTTATTAATCTAATATTGGCTTTCATAAACAAATTTTGTTTTATTTTTGTTTTAAATAGATCATTTTTATCTATTTAAAAAACAATCACTCGTACGACGCATATTGTATACTTACATATTTTTTCTAACAATACGATTGACTATTGCAATTCTCCGTGGACATATAATTACATTCAGTCGTACAAAATACAAAAAAAAAACGTTTACAATATATTTTCTAACAAGTAGCTATTAATAAATCCATTTGAAGCTTCAAATTTATTTACTCATGTGAACAAATTAAGTTGCACATATACGAGGCTTTGCATTCTCGCATGTTTACCTGTGTAACAATCTATCAGGCTTAAACTTCAGTTCGATATAATTTTATTTAAACGTGCATATCTTTCAAATTTGTACCTACACCAGTGTTGGTATAAAGTCTGACTATTATTTAAATTGAACCAAATCCCCGGATCGCATTATTATATCCATAAATCTCAATTTTTTTCGAACGCAGATGGTTACTGGGAGATAGCTTTGTACACCACGGAACAGCCTCGTTATGAACTGGTAATATTTTCCACGATATAGATCTTAATTTTTGCCTCATTAAACCGAAAAAACAAAATGACATATCGATAAAATTTTCGATAGAATTTTGTATTCAGCACAAATCCAAGCGGATCGGTCAGTTTATAAATTTGTTCCCCGTTTTATATTGAAATTTCCTCATATTTTACGATACACATTGGTTTTTCAGTATCAGAGATGGCTTCATTTTTTCCATTTATGTCAATTTTGGTGACGTTTTTTTCGATTTGGTTTGTTCTCGTGACGAGGGTATCCTGCGACGATGCTACTACACCGGCCCCTGAAAATGCTGAATTTGAAGACGAGTCTACGGATGTAGAATGCTCTATCTGGTGCTGGATGCAGAAAGCCTTTATTTGGATCATTACTAATGTTGTATCCCGATTTTTCTGAAATCTCGATAATATTGTATTTATATCTTAAATGAAATATATTGCAGCATAATATTTTGATTTCATTTCATATAATGTATACTGTACTTGGCGACCCTTTCGAAATATATTCTGAATGACAAACTAAAAACATCATGAATGTTTAAATATTTATCATTTGAATCACATAATTTATTAGTGATAATATTATTGTTGTATCATACTTCAATTTTATAAAATACGAAGTAAACTTTTATTAATTTATTTAAATTCATTATCATGAATAATATAATGTATAGAAAAAATAAAAAGCTTTTTCTATAAAATAAATTAATAAAAAAAAAACAATATTTGCTTGGAAAACCTATGTCAAAAAAATGAAAATAAAAAATGTTTGTACGTGCATGTGATTGACAGCAGTCATTATAACCTGCTTCAAACAAATTTTTATGTATATCTAATCGATTTCTATTAATATTATGTCGCTGAAAAGCCTTTTCACAAATCCGAAAGAATAGACTGAACGAATTACAATAGTGACAATTCCCTGAGAATTTTCTCGAAAATATCCCAATCCAATTTCGAAACGCTGATATCGAACGAGTTTTTGCAGCTTCGGAAAACTCTATGTTTGTATAGAAAACTGTATGTTCATATGGAAAACTCAATGCTTTTCATGGGCGTGTCGTTTTCATATTAAGCGAAAACCGCTCGTAATACCGGATGACATTTATTAACTCGATCGCATCATTGTCTCGTCTCATATTATATTCGCTTACACGTATCCATACTTAATGACACACTTTATTTTCAATGAGAAACATACCAGGGTTCAGTAAAAACTCTTAGTGTAAAATTAAACAAAACAAAAATAGAAATTTGATTGAAAATCCACCACCGCAACCACCTAGATTATTTATAAATGAATAAGTAATAAATCAACGCTGAAATGACAGACACCTGAAACTTTGCAAACTTTCAGCGGACGTTTCAAATAAATATAGCGACCCACTTTCAGTCGAACGTCAAACAGGAATCGGTTCGCGAAGAGAAAGACACTCTTGTTTTATTTATAATGTCTCTATGTCCCTCACAAACGAATGAGAAAATTCCCTATTGTGTATTTATACGTATTCGAAGCCCTATTGCAATTGATCAAGGTTTGTGTTCAATTTAGCGAGATAAGAAGGCATGTAAGGGAGGAATGATGCCGCACACTAACCGTAAACTACCCGCAGTGTGACCATCGCATATACTGAAAGCTTATAAAGGAGCTTATTATGTGAATATAAATAGAAACGTTTCGTTATAAGTTTTCCATAAATTAAATTTTAATAATGTTCAAACTGATATTATAATATATCACGAACTTTTAAACGACGTACGCATGGATACTGAATACAATAGAGATAATCAAAATACAATTTTTGAATCATTATTATTTTTTTCCTATACAAATACATACATTCGATTTTTTTGTTAAAATAACGACTTTGTTTATCTTATTATTACATGGTTAATTATATTTGTTCTAATTAAATTAATTCAAGAAACGAAGTAAATATTTAAAAATATTTGGTAGAAAAAAATGTATTATAAATAGCATAATTAAATCATTCTACTTAATGATCAATCATTTATGTTGATGAATTAATAGCACTGGAATTATTAAACTATACGTAAAATATGTTAACGCAGTGACATGAATTTTCCAATGTGTTTCACACGTACTCAATCTCCCTGAAATAACATTCCATTCAAACGGTTTAATTAAAATGAAAATCTGAGCCGAACATGATGAATGCACTGAATGACTGTTTTGAAAATCTTCTAACAAATGAGTTCGTATATTAAAGCATGAGACTTGAAACAATCTTTCCATTAAACAACTGAAGATGCTTTCTGAAAAGCAATACTCGCAAATGGTTTGCTGAAACACGGAAATATCCTTTCACAGCACGCTGGTTATCAATGGAAAATCGTCAACAACCCACCACACAATTTGATAACGTCCTTTGTCGAGTTTCCTGGGAATTTTCCAGTACACCCTTTAATATTTCCATGCTGAAAAGGGATGAGGGTGGCGTTATGGATTTCACACCTCGAAAAGTAAATAAAATATAGACACTGTTGAAGATGGCTGTCGCTTTTTGAAGAAGGTTTCAACGCGTTCTCAGAAGGATATGTATTCTCTGTTAATTTGTTGGGAGAAAATGTGTGTTTAGAGTTTTATAAGCTTTCAGCTAAGGCGTCGCAATCTTATAACGCGATGAAATTGTTTTAACAAGTTTCAGCGGTGTGTCGGAAAAGTTAGAAAAGCGAAGCGATGACAAAAGTTGCTGTTAATTTCATAACATGATTGCTGTTTAGTTAAAGTCAAAAGTTCATGTAATAAAGTTGTTAAACAATGTTAATTGATGTTTTTTTCTATTAATGGTATTAGGTAGACGGATATCTGTGAAAATTCTGCGATAATGCGATATTTCACACCCTTTTTCCGAGTTCTAAAAGGATTTTAGTTCATTGAACAGATAAAATTGTCCTGAGCTGACAATTCTTCCTTCTTTGTGTCATCACAAGAAACATTTTTATTATATGTTAGAAAATTTAATGTATCATATAAAATGAGATAAAAAAATTATGGTTTTTTACGCTCTGTTATTTTAGCATTTTTTTATAATATCCAAAAACCTATATCGCCTCCCATACATTTAATGAAACAAAATGATGATTACTTTTTTTGTACGAATTTGACATTAATTGTATCTATCAATAGGAAATTACTTTTGACCTCGAAACGATGCATCCGATTCGCAATTTTTCATGCATTACCCATATAATTATAAACAGATTGCTACAAGGTTAATGATGCTGGAAATTAAAAAGATACGCCTTCGTTTCGTATAAAAGAGCCCTCTTTTATTGAATCGCCGTAGTATTTTCGGATACCGATAACTTACGCTCGTCTGAACATACATATAAATATCGAGAAAATGTTTTCGTTTTTCTCACTGTTTTTCTTGCTGATTTCCATTGTGACCCAAAATACCGTGACTGCGATGTCTAGCGAGATGTCCGAAGCTGTTATGCAACATCATAAACAGTTCTTGATGAACGCCACCGATTGCAAGGTAAAAGTGGGTGCCACTGAAGAAGACGTCCTGATATTTTTGTCGAGAAAAAAATTGCCAGAGACCAGAACTGGCGATTGCATGATTGCTTGCATGATGGAAAAAATGGAATTAATGAAAGGTGGAAAATACATGGAGGATACCGTTCAAATGATTGCCACATCTATAATGGGTCCTGGATGTCCTATAGCTGAACTAGTTGGTGATGTTTCCAAAGCATGTGTTAAAACGTTAACTGCAGATGACGACAGCTGTAAAACAGCAAAGAAAATAGCTGAATGTAGTTTGATGCATATCAAAAAATTCAAAGATATCACAAATAAGAAAATGTAATGGTCCTCTCAAATTTCAGATTGATTATATAGATGTTTTTTGAATGATTTATACGATGTGACGTATTGATACATGTATAATCTTACAATAAATCTAATTGATGATAAACCTTTTTATGAGAACATTATTTTTACTGTCGAGCAATTTACTTTGATTCTATATAAACTCTTAGTATCATTATTTTCAAATTGACATATAGTCTTTAATTGTGAGACCTGTTTTATATTAGCGCTACAAAAAAAAACGAATTTAATTCATTGAAAAAAATATTATTATTTTATCAAAACAAACCATTGTCATGTATTTTTTAAATACCTATATGAAAAGGGCTTACAATTTTTTATACATACCTATATTGAAAATATTTTAAGATATTATGTATATAGGAAATTTCAATTCAAAGGCACTCCTCAAAGCATACTATATTATCTGAATAATACCCGTATGCGCAATTGAATTTGACACGTCTATTCCATATACCCAGAAATGAAAGGATTTCAAGACAAAGTACTGACACCAAACTAAAATACAGGCTGTACTTTAATAGATAAGATTAAAGTGAAGAGCAATTCGTCATATCCCTCTTTACAGAATAATTCACTGCAATAAGAATACGGAACGACGAAGGGCTTCATTTTCATTCCCCGACAAAAGCGATGCTACAATTTTCTTTTATCACGATATATACAAAATAAAGAATCATAACACAACAAAGCCGTATCTTGTTCATGGAAAATCTTCCCCTTCTAGATTTTTAATAAAGATTTTTTATTGAAAGATTATGATTTAAGACAGTGGCCTTACACTGCGACAAGTTTTAATTACATACCCACTTTCAAAAGAGGGCTTTTTTGTTAGATTTGTTGACTCGTCTACAACGTTCCTTCGATCCCAATTAAAACTTTGATCGGAAAAACAAACTCAAAGATTGCTTTTCACAAAAGAAACAACGCAACGCTGTCTCATAGTTTTGAATAGAATTATTTTTATGCTAATCCCGTATGAAATATACAGAATATAATTTTTCCCGGCTTATTCATGGCAGACATATAAAATCCGCTATTTTTATGTGCATTATGAATTTCATTATTTTCTTGCATATAATAATCCACCCACCGTATTTTCAATTCGTTCAAAGTAGGCTAGTTGCCTTTTTAATTTTGTATTATATTCTCCCCCAGGGGCTTTTAATTAAATTATTTTCATAGAATTATATTAGCGAAAATTTTAATTTTTCCACTTTTCTAAATAAAACAAATTGCTATTTTCATAATACTTTATTTATTTGCCAATCATTGAAGGCAAATATTCAAATATACATTCATTTTACATATATTCTCATCAGGTGTTTTTGAGTTTGAAATTTATTCGTGAATATGACCTTAGTTATATCTGTAGGTTTCATACATTTATTTATTTATCATGTTTAGTATTCTACTGTATTAATTTATAACATATATTAGATTAAACAAATCACGTTGATGCTAAAATTGGCACAACCTTCTCAAAACAAAACAAACTTAGTAAATAAAATACAGTCTTTCAATAATAATAGGAAAAAACAATTTTCGTTAATAAATTACTATAAAAAAACTGAAGTTATTCATATTCATATGCTCGATTTCTTTCTTTGTACATCGTAAAGTTATTGAATTTTTAATTCGTATATACATTAATTACTATTTTCACAACCTTTCCTCATAAACAACGCCTTTGGAAGCATAACAGTTTTTTGACCATTTAATGATAACTAATGGTTTTAATGAAAAATAAATCTCAGTACAATTATATAATAATAATAATGAACAAATTGAAAAAAACTTTCGATGATACTTAATCACTCAACATACCTGAAAATTAATAATAATTTTAAAACATTGATATAATATTATTTTAATTAATTTTACATCAATTTTTTTCGCTAAGTTAATATAAGTTCATTTCTACATTCTCTGTTCCCGATTAGTTCCATTCACGATCCATCACCTAATATTAAAAAAAAATATTAAATATATCAAAATATTGTTCCCTCGCAATTTTCATAAAATATTTAAAATTAACAAAACTTTTAAAAACATGTGCAAAAACGACAATAAAATGATTGATTTTAATTGCTTAATAATTAATTCAACACAACCTTAAAATCAATTCAACAATATATAATAATATTTAAAGCAAAAATTAATCAGACTTTACGAAAATATATCCTTAATCATTCTACATAATTATACAGCAATATAACATTTAGAAGCCCAGTGCTTTCTGATATATGATTTTCGCTTAATTCTAATGGACATTTATTAGTATTATCATGTATATTTTTTTCGCATAAGTCATTTACCATCATTACGTTTCGTGTCATTTATTTCATTTTTAGTAACCCATTTACCATTTCCTTTTACCAACCCGATACTGAAATATTGTAAAATACAATATTGCTATCATTTTCTCCTTGAAAACCGAGCTGGGATTGAAATGTAATCGCTGAAAAATTAACGGTATCATGATACCGAATTTTCTCGCGTTCATCGCCACTCGGGATTTCCTCTAATCATTCGAGCCTACACTTAGGATTTGCCGGGTATTTTTCAGCTAAATTCTTAACAATCATGTCGTATTGTTTAGTATTAACTACCTCGTGCCTGTACCTCCAGGACCTCTTCTTAGATTTGGCCTTTATTCCGGGAGAATGACATAAAAATGCACCATTCACCACAACAAAATCATATGATTTCAAACACATTTCTAGCATCTGAAGTAATTATTTTTAGTGATTATTTTTAGTACAAAATATTATTCTTTTCTTAGTTATAAATAATATACCTGTGTCATTTTATCCTGGCGTCCTTCCCAAGAAAGTGTTTCGCTGTACCATGGTGTATGCTTGGTCGCAATATATATTGGTTCCCATCTGTGATACGGAAATTGTCTTTTAGTGATGGCAAATGGCTGAAAAAGAAAATTTTAAAAAACATTTTCAATTTCTAAATTTAAAAAAAGTTAAAAATACCTTTATGACTTTTCCTGGATCTTCTTTTATCCAATTTTGAAGGTCGGGTATTTTTTGACAATGGCTGCATACCCATCTATGAAAATATACAGCTTTTCCTTCAGCATACAGTTGTTGTAAACTATTCAAAAATGAAAATATATTTTTCACAATAAAAAAGTATATGTATATTAAAAATACTACTACATACATATATCTAACATTACCTAGATTTATTACGAGGTACATCTTCACCTGCTTCTACCTCAAATACAGGGATAACGAAAGCCAATCTCCATTTCGGAATCATTCCGTAATGGTTGTTGGTTTTTTGTCTTTTCACCATCAGAGTGAATCGCGTGGCTAAATCTTCACTCGGAATCATCTCAACATCAGAAACTAGATTGTATTGAGTACTAGATGCATTTCTCGCTACATTTCTAGCAACATTAACTGGGTATATTAGACCGTATCTGGATCTATACGTTTTAGTACTACTCATATCTGGCATAGAACAATCTTGAAACCATAGTAACAATTCTTCTCTTTTCTTTTGCATATGTAATTTGAATCGTTCTCGATCATTCAATTTTGTGGCATTCTTTACAGTCTCGTTTTGTTTGAAATCTACTATTTCCACAGTTTTATTTGTACTTGAAGTGGTAATCTTTTCAAAATTCCCGAAAGACATTTCAGTTGTTGGAGGCTTATCAGTCATATTTATAAATGCATGTATCTTACGATATTTCATATTCTTAGCGATATTCTGCTCATCTTTCTTCAAAAACCTAGGCCGATCATATTTAGGAAATACGAGATGCAATGAAACTTTAGACATCCCATCATAACACCTACACAATTGTGTAAAAAGCCTCATCGTTATATCTAAATCATAATTTGGGACAAATGCAGCAACACTTATTGGACCATCCCAAAATCTTGCAATTTCCACAATATGGTATAGGAATTCAGGTGTAACATGTGTTGCATATGTGACTTGATCTAACATATAGGGCTTATCGAACATTGTCCTTTCAATCGCATTGTATATAACCCTATATTCGCTCTTCTTCGCCAGTTGGGGTGTCCCTAAAACTGTGACGTTGTTCCAATCCAATTTATGAGGAAGACCATATTTAAAATCGCAAAATGATACATTTTCCGATGGATATTTTCCGCGCATAAAGTATCCAGGAAGATCTTTTGGATTCTTTCCATTACCATTTCCTAACATTTCACTAGATATATATTCAGAGTTTCCATCGCCTTTACTTTTATAATATCTATGGTGGACTATTTTCACGCATGAAAACAAACACAGGACTATTCCGGCTAATAAAATCAATCGCCTTATCTTGCATGATTTTATCAAAAACCGCACCAGAAAAAACGATTCCCTCTCTTTCACAACCATTTTTCTTGATATTTATATGGCTATGAAGTATACGTAATTCTATAAACAAAAAGAGGACGTTCATAATCTATTTTCATGCACCAACTATTATTCATCAACATGAGTATAAAGTTCTGAAATCCCCGCAACGTTCAGTACATCACGGCTTCCTAGTCAAGAGTTGACCAGATTCAAAATTAAATATTGAATTTGTGGACTTTATGTAAATAGGTCGTGCCTGGATTAAGCTTCTGAACGTAAACAAGCCACCCCGAAGGTCATAGAATGATCCCTTCGTATGACACTATCGAATACAAATTTAACCACAAAATACGCATTTTCCACGTTCGACATTCGGATATAATCCAAAAACTTAAATATTCATAATATAAATCGAATTACTGCAAAATAAAAACCTTCATTAATTTTAACCATGAGCGATTACAACATCGTTTCTATTTTCAAAATTGTTACAATATGATATCGATTCATGCATTACATTCGAAATATTACATATTATTATGTACTTAACGACAGAATAGCTTGAAATAAACTAGCAAATCCATAAAACAAGACACTTAACCTCGAAGCTCCCGATCAATTTCCCGTTGACATTTCAACGTCGAACGAACGCTTCAACTTCGTTTTTCACTTCAGATTTTCACTGTTTACACTCAGATGCAACAAAAGTGCACTCTATCAACATGGCAGATGCTGGAATACAGCCATTCTGGAATATTCCAACCGACTGACGGCCAAAAATAAACGTTGTTTGGGACCGACCCACGTGAGCAATGCCATCTACTAGCGGTCTGGGAAAGCGAGGGAAAATCAATATTTTCATTCAAGGATTATATTTTATATTTTCTTTCCTGGAATATGGTATCAGTTACATTAAATCCTGGTTATGTGTTTTGTTTGACCTATCACGTAATGCGAAATGAAAATTAATATTTTAATTATAATTGGATATTTGTCTAATTTTGAGACTATAATAATTTATTCAAAATGATAAATGTTGAGTACCAAATTTTAGATCAAGTATATGTTCCGTGTGAAAAACGCCAAATGTTTTATATGAAGTATTGAATATGTAATTTTCATATAGATAAATAATGAAAGTTTCGTTTACATTTACATGATTTATATATAATAATTAGGAAATAGAAATGCATGTCTATAATTTCATTTAAAATTTATTGATTTTCATTACGTCACGTAAATGCGTGGACGTCCATAACATATGTAAACATATGATATTCACGCAATTTATGTCGTCAGGTATAATGCTTATAGAATTATTATTATCATAAAGATCAATTTGTGAACTAATCGACGGTACAAAGCTGGATTAAATTTTAACTCCCGTATAACGATACAGAAGTGGATTATGGGCAATAAACAAAGTTTTCGATTAAATTTTCTTGTATATCCATATTTAAATTATCATATTTTCATTGTTGCTACCTCATTTAAAAAGTATACGTTTCAAACGCATTTAATTTTTCATTCATTTTTTAAAACGATTATAATGAATCTTTATAAGAGTGAAATCTTCAATTTCAATAAAGATCGCTTGTATTATATTTTGGATATACTTGAAAGATAAAAGCATTTTCAGTTCCGTAAAGATTATTAGATTTCTATTGAAATACGAATCCGGGAAAAGTATTCTAATATGCTAAATATACAATATTAAAATAAGTATAGGCCCTCAAAATAAACATTGACTGAATTTATGCCGCCATTTTGCTTATTTCTAAAATATTGTGTTTATAATATTTATATCTAAATATGATCTGTCATGAATTTCTAAATTTTATACATAATTACAAAAACTATTACGATTCATCATTTTCAAAAAACAGGATACCGTTCCAGTGTACGCTCATATGAATTATGTTTTGGAAATTAATGATGGCAATCGTATGATTCAGGAAAAAAACTATTATTATTTATGTATTCCTAATTATGATTTCGACATTGCATTTTCAATGTTAAAAGAAACTTAATTATTATTTTATTATTTTAATTATATTATATTGCTTTATAGATATAAGTTTTCAAATTTCTACAAGCCTGCGAATAAAAAACGCATTTTCAGATAAAGAGACATCTTTCAAAAGAAGGCTTAAACTATTTAGTTACATGATAAAGTAGATAACTACTTTATTTTATTTCTCGAAATATTACCAAATTTTTCATGTTATTTTTCAGATAATATAATCCAATTAGAACCAGTAAATATTTATTTTTAAATGAGATATCATATGGGTTCCGAAAAACAAAATATATAATGCAAAGACATTATATTTTGTTCTATTATTTTTAAATATATATTTCGTCAATCTACTAATGATTATTATGATATTTTTACAAATTATTAGTCATCGCTTTTAATGTTAAGGACAAAAGTAATTTTAAAAAAATCCGATTTTATTAACATGATTATTTTCGATAGACACTTAACAATAGCGTGTTACAACACATTAAAAATTCAATTTATTTATTTTCGATAACTAGGCGACATTTGCAAAACTGTAATTTGCTTCATTATATATGCAAAAAAAATAATCATTAAAAATCGAAAGAATCCAAATAAAATCTTCCATACAAACCAACAAAATTTAAATAACGGACACGTATAGAAACCATTAAATATTTAACACATTATAATGCTCGTAAGATATTACCAAATTTCAATTATACATATAATATCGTTCAATATAATTTTTTTTTTTTGTCATGAATCATTCATCCATTCATTTTTTTTATCATGGTCATTAAAATCTTACAAGGAAAATATCCAACAAATCTTTCGGGAATCCCCCAATCTATTTCCCCCTAAAATCAAAACCTATAACTACCATACATATAAAAAAAACGTCTGAAACCCCCGACAACACCTCAGCAATGGCACAAGAGGTGAAAACACCGTTGTCATAATGAAAAGAACGGACATAAACACGTCGAAAGAAAAAAGCGAGTGTTCGATGACGCTAGAATGGGTCGACATCATCATCGCGGCTCAGTCACAAATGTGCCGGCAACTGTTCAACATTCGGCCACGGTAAACACTCCTCTTTTGTCGACGGATGGATGTTTTGTTCTTGGAAGACTGTTGGGAATCCGTGATTGTGGTATGGAATTCATTGTTAGCTGGAGTTCGTTATGGGATCGTTTTCAGGTTGCACGGGCTTAGGATGGTATGGGAAATGTCGGGTGATGTGCTCGTGTTTTCAGTTGGTCCGTTCGATTTTGTTTTTTTTTTTGGAATGGTTTTGGATTAATGTCGGTGTGTTTTTTAGAAAATTTGTGGGTTCCGATTTGCTGTTTGTGTGCACAAATTACTTATCGTTCTGTTTACAAGTTTATATAAACGCGTCTTAAATGTAATGTTTATCCGAACAATTATCTGGCTCGATTCGAATTTGTGCAAATATTTAACCGGATTGCCAAACATTTTTTATTCTAAGTTTGATAGTGATATTACTAAATTTAGAGGTCGTAAAAATTTCTAACGTGACTAATTTTTTTCGTGCATATTTTTGTTAATGAAATTCAAGTGAAATCTTTTATAAGTTTGTCAGAGATATTCGATGATTCATAAGAAACGTAATTTGTGATGGAAAAAAAATGGATTCTGAATTATTAGTAACATGCTTATCTGTAAAGATTAACATAAATAAAGGATTGGTCTTTGAACATTTTAATAAGAAAATTGACGCGTTCACATTTTTTAGTTCAACGAACTACTTTTGGCAGGGAAAATTTTCATTAAAAATTATTATTATATTTGATCAACTAAACTAAATACTACTTGGATTCTCAATTAAATCATTAGTTTAAAATCACCATACAATTTAATGAGATATGACAAATCATAATCAAAATTTTTGAATTATTTACAATTTTTATAGAGATGCAGAAACCTACAAAACATCCAGAAACCGAAGGCGATGAAATCACTACAGATCTAGAGGTATGTTTTTCAAAAATAATTTTGGTTAAATACTAGAAAGTTCATTGCCGGTAACTTTTCTTTTCTTCATAGGTCTTTTAATTTATATTCTCGCAACACTGGTCTGTAAATTTTATAGTACAATATTAAATAAATATTTTTGAAAAAATGCCGGGTCGTGTAGATTTACAGTTTTTTTTCTGTTTTCTCCCCGATTTTTTTACAAATTTCAATTCATAAGTAAACCGGTAATTTAAAAAAAAAATCAGATTACCAGTAAATGAAAATTACGATAAATTTGGTCTCCCTAATAAGTACGTATTTTCATTAATTTTTAATACTCCTGATGATAATAACATTAAAATAATATTGAAATAATAATCATAGCATAATAATATCAAACAAATATAATGAAATAATTTAAATAGTCTACGTAATTAATATTTGCATAAATATCACCATTGTTTTTGGTCAACCTACAAAATGTCCTTTACTAGACGAGGTATTATATTATATATTCAAGTAATGTAGAAGGTCCGAGCAGTAAGTACCTTATCAT